>JAGGAV010007788.1:65073-76705 GCA_017657295.1 Termitomyces sp. DKA64
TCACCTCGCAATAAGCTATGTTTGCCGTTTTGAGGCTCCGCTCGGCAATACTGCCAAGTATGCAGATTAACAAAGTCGTCGCGTCGCATGGTCCTCCGACTCTCGCTACATACTCCCCTCCTCGCGACACTACCTTGCTGCGCAAGCGTCGCCAGCGGGAATTTTCTGATCTCACAAAGTAAGTCACTCGTAAACTCGCTCGGTCTTCAACGAGTCCACTCAGGACAAGTGCAAAAGACAAGTGCAATTCAAGCCTTGTCCCTGGCATCCTGTCTAGAAATTGTCGTGATGGATATTCCGGGCTTGGTCGAATTTTTGACAATCACTTGTTTTATGAGAGCTCGTCATGATGAACACAACAAAACCATTCGCATGTCCTTGGCGCGTCGCGTTTTAGGATCACAACTTATTGATTGTCTGCTCCGGCATCGCACGGCAGGTGTGATGAGATATGTAGTGACAAATCCACTCTCATCGTCAAGACGGGACTCGACAATTTTTGGGTGTCTCCCCTCCATTCAAGTTTTCGATAGTTTCAGTGTAGAAGGTAGGAGTATACAACACAGTAAAAACTATGGTAATTGTTTACTTGTCCTTGTGGTGCCTCCCCTAAATATGGACAGGTACCAACTCGGGGGGGCCGGCCGACTTTGGCAGCCTGTCGACTGCGCCGGAGGGCATAGTGTACATATAACGGTATGGGTTGGTGTACCTGGATATCTAGGGCTATTGATCAGATCGGATCCGATTGTAGATCTCCGGAGACCTGTGAGCTGAATTCTTTGTTCCAGGCTGCCACCTGGTTGCCACGCTTAACTTATGCCATCTGTTTTCGAACCCATGCATGAGGACGCTCGCTGGCAAAATTATCTCGCTGTGGGTGGAAAGCGCAGGCTCGTTGTTGTTATATCGCTCGGTGTTCTTGCCTCGCTCCTCGGTCTCTCTGTCTTTCGTTCTGCATGGATCCCCAACCAGTACACTGCCATTCCTGTAGCTGAGGTTATCTCAGAAACGTCTACGAGCTCGAATTCCTCGATACATCTGAATTCTTCGGTCTTTGTCGATCCTTTGGGTCCTGCAGCTAACTTGTTGGGTCCACCTACAGCGAACTTCAGGGGTACCTACTCAATACCACATCGAGCGAAATTTTGTCACTTACATCTACGTAGATAACTTGCGAGCCGATCGCAAATATGTCACTTCTTGGATTTCCGCAGGCTGGAGTATGTGACATCCCTACTATTCTTAGTGTCTTCAAGTTGACTTTGTCCTTAGCAAACGATGTGATGACCTATGTATACCATCAAACTCTTAGCCTCCTTCCTTCGTTATTCTCAACGTGACTGTAGATTAACCTCATCTATCTCGCTATCATAACAGACCGTATCCCAGTCATTGCCATGTTCATTCCATCTCACGTCCAAGAAGCCCCCACCGTCGATTTCGGCCTCGTATTTGACGTTCCGCGGCTCAGAAAGTCTTTAAATATTCCAGTACTGGAATGGCATGAAGTCAAAGATCGTAACAGTGAAGAAGTAGACGAGATTGGATGCTGGAACACATGGGAGGTTGTTAAAGAATCCGAAGATCATCCTCGCGATAGCCGGGTGACCGATTATCTCAAACTTGGTGCGTTCGGTCTTCCTATTCGCCGTTGAACACTCAGAGAGATTGAATCCGGTCAGACATATCATATACGAAGGCTCCATCGTGGATTAAAGTCATTCCCAAGTATGAACATGACCAGCACAGTTACTTTTGGTCATTGGCGGCACTCGCTTTTCCAGAAACTCGTGCCGCGAATCTTGTTCCGCCTCGCGAATCGCCAGATCATCATGTACTTCTTCCGCCAGATGAGCAAATGTTGTGTTACGATTACATGTATTACGTTTGCGCGAATCAAGTAAGGTTCTCTCCTTCTACTCAGATATTTGCTCACTCATCTTTCAGCCGTATGAGATGGAGTTTGATTACAGCCCTGCGTGGAGATTTGTTGGGCAGCATCTCCATTGGTCACCGAGAATAGAACAATTGGCGTATCAATACGTCAGACGAACGTTAGGGACTTTGGAAGACGAACCGATACCGCAGGCAAGTTCAGCCTGCCTTTTTCAAGATACTGATGCTCAGCCTTCCTTACTTTTAGTGGATTGCTGTTCACGTCCGACGGGGTGATTTCGAAGTCTACTGCCCTGATGGCCTAGTCGGCTGTTACGCTTCACTGGACGTAATAGCACGGCGCGTGGATGAAGTCAAAACGGAGCTTCTGCAACGAAAAGGCATCTCCGTGGAGCACGTTATCATGACCAGCGATGAGCGTGACACGGCCTGGTGGGAGGAAGTCAAGGGCAAAGGGTGGTATAGAGTGGATCACTCACAAACAGCCGACTTACTAGGGCCATGGTATTTTGACCCTTGCCTCACGTCGCTCGTTGCTTATGATTCGTATAGGTATCCTGTTTTTATTGATGCGGCGATACAATCATTGGGAGTTGGCTTTGTCGGAACAGATGGATCAACGATGTCCATGATTGCGCGCCGCCGCGTGGAGTCTTGGACCGACGGAGCTGCTAGAATATTTAAGTGGGGGAAACCGGACTCGGATGATCACTAATTGGCATCCATGATGCTTCTCATGGGACCTTTATGTACCGGATTTTCATGCTGTTGTACTGTACATAACATTATTTTTCCAAAGGAATTTTTGTCGACTGGCATTGCTACATTACAAATGTACAATCGACGACTTGTTCAATGACTTTATAATGGAAAGAAATCGCATCTTAGTGCCCCGCTGCCAACTCAAGATCTCCACTTTTCCTGTGCTCTCCAATCCTCGTACGCCTCTTCTTGCGTCTATGTAGGCGTTTTACCCCGTGCTCGCTCACTGCTCCGGCTAGTGAGAGCGCGGAGGGGATCACAACGATGAGAGCGAGTATCTGCCCAAAAGACCATTGTCTAGTGGAATTATTATTGATTGGATTGCGTTTGAGCAGTAACTCCGTGGAGACGATGAAGTATGTGAACACCACTACTTGGCAGATTATAATTCCAACCAACATAGGATCCCAGTCCGACGACCAGCGACGTCGCTTTGGACGACGTTTGGCAGCGGTTGACTTAGTTTTGAGAGGAGGTCGAGACGAATTTGATGAGATCGTATTACGATGTGGACGAGGAGCAGAGCCTAGTAATCCATTGGTCACGGACAAAGAGGCCGGGTGAACAGAAGGAACGCAGGAAAATGAGGTTCCAGGAGGTAGCGGGAATGCTAGGGACGACTCTCCGGAGTGCGTGGGCGGTATTCTCTGGGGTTGACCACCATGACTTTGACAATAAGTATACAACTCTTGCAGGGTGATGAGAAGGTAAATTGTCGTAAGGAGGGAGGTAATAACAAGACCGACGATCCGCCCGACTGAGGTCGCTTGTACTTCGACGACGAAGAAAATGTACTTCACAAGATAAGAACATTCTGAAGATGGTCCAAATTTCTTTGCATTTCCCCTTGCATGCACGTGAGGACCCGGACCCCTTCGAAAGGATAAACATACCACATGTAGAGCGTCAACGCCATTGACACGAGTGACTGAGCCATTGCACCAAATTTAACCATATAGTCATGTGCACATTGAGATTCTTTCTCTTTCCGGCTTGCGGCTTTCTGTCGAGAGTAGCTTGCCAGGGCAAAGAAGGTTCCAAAATTTGCCAACCTGTTCGAACCGGTGGTCAACGCGAATGGAAAAGGATAGATACATCTTGTCATGTCAACTGACCAGACAAGGTTAGAGACTTGAAGTGCTTGGAAGAATGTGAGCTGATTTTTTATTATGATAGCGGCTAGAACGAGTCCAGCGCTTGTTGCGATAAAGGTCCAAAGAGAAATGGGTGCATTTTGCCAAGAACGGTCAACAAGGAGGACTGCAATGGACATGAAAGTTTCACATCGTACAGATCATGAAGCTTACCGAGAAGAAAATTTTGGAGATAGAAGCTGACACGAACACCCTGGTGAACTAGTATTGATGAGTATATTCAAGCCAAGCACCTGGGATAGTACTTACAACACCGCTAATATCGGGGTTACTATCAGCGTAATTCAGACATTCGTTCGTGGCACTGTCCATCATTCATGGAGATGTGAGTACGTCAGGAGTACGCCCACGATGAGTAGTTCAGGCTGAAAGCTTCCTTAAAATCTAATGGTGGGTGATCTCGGGCGATATGGAAAGCGGTGTATCAGCACCTGATACCCAATGTCATCAAATCACAGCTGGCTCCATTTGGATACCATATGCACAATCTGCAGTCATTGAAGAAGGGGGGAGCTTCAATACATCTGATCAACTGGTATAGCACTACGCATCTTTACGAGATTGAGAAGAACGGCTGTCGCAGGCATAGGTATGCGATATGTGGAGCCCAGTCCTAGCAGATATCCATTGAGAAAGTCCACCTCTGTTGACCGTCCGCGGCGGACGTCAGCCAACATTGACGATATGTTTCCTTTGGTCTCCACCGCCACTCGACGTACTTCTTCCTCTAACGCCTTATTTGACAGATCATGGGGAAACCGTCCGATGGGATTATCTCTTACATTGATCCCCTGAGAAACAAAAATATTCGACCACGCCCTCGACTCTGACCTAAATTCTGCCTCGAATGCCGCTGACGCTTCGCGACAGACTCGTTGCAAGATACGAACCGAAGCCTCGGTATCAAAGATATCACCGTTTCGACATCCCATGAGTGCGGTAAGAGGGTTGATGATAGCATTGACGACCACTTTGCGGCGCATGATCGTCTGCATTTCCGACATCGGAAGCCAAGACACGTTGAGAGATTGCGTGAGCAGCAATGCTGCAACAGTGTCCCGTAAGCTAACGTATCGTTCATACGTGGGGTCAGTCTCGGGCGGCGTGATGTCCGAAAGGCGAGGCAGACGTTCACTCTTCGGCACAGTTGTATCGTGGCAACCAGCTTCGAAATTGCGTCCTCCGGGATCGGAAACGATACCAAATTTGATAGCGCCGATCCCGGCATGGACGAAAAGTTTGGCGCTGTTTTTACGGAAGGCACCATGTGTATTACTCGATAGGATAAAGTGCGGTCGCTGTTCGGGGTTTCGAAAAGTCTCGCGAACGAGTTGCTCATATATACCCATTCCATTGTGCATGAGGACAATTGTGGTGTAAGGGGACAGGCGAGGGAGGAGTCGGCGGATAGCTGGGATAGTTGAATGGGCCTTTGTTGTGATGAAAAGAGTTTCGATGGCGTCTACTCCACCTGCTCTGCTCGAGGCTGATGGTGTGGCCGGCTTGAGTGCTTCAAAGACCTCAGACCCGAAGCCGTGTGCAGTGGTGACGACACCTCGGTTCTCGATCTGAACAATGCCTCCACGGGCGATGGCTGTATTTGCCTGGGGCTGGTTTTTATGTATGAGGGTAATAGAGTGGTGACTGGGAAGGGCTTGACGGAGATGGAACGCGAGAAGGTTGCCGATGGGACCAAGGCCAAGAATGTGTATTCGCATGGTCAGGAATTTTGGCGACCCCAGACAACAATATTTTCGACACGTGTCTGGAGCCCGGAGCCCTTCCCCGGTCCGCCACTCCCGCCCTACTTTTAATCCAAACCTCTCTCTCACACGATCTTCTATCATGTCTTCTATCCTCCTGAAGAGAACTGGTCAAAAGGTCGGTGAGCTCGATTATTGAACCGATCCCATAATTGATTGTCATCTAGATGCCTCTGGTTGGGTAAGAATCTTGCAATCTTTTCAAGTGCTAAAGATGACATCATGGTCAGCTTCGGCCTCTGGAAGGCAGGTTCCTCATTCATAAGTTGTATTTCATGCGCCTGACACACAATCACAGGTCACCAAAAGTACCTGTGCAGAGGTAACATGCGATCATCCAGTCCTTCCGACGTTCTGACGTCTTCGTAGACCGTCTATCAAGCCATCAAATCAGGATACAGGCTTCTTGACGGAGCTGGCGACTACGGAAATGAGAAGGAGGCTGGTGAAGGAGTTCGTCGGGCCATTCAAGAGGGAATCGTCAAACGAGAAGAGCTGTGTATGTGTTTATGCGCACTCTTATCAAGATCGCACTCACGTTCTACCTAGTCATCACTTCCAAGGCAAGTTACCAAGGATTTGTTTAAGATGTATCCCAATCTCGGGATTCAACACAGTTATGGAACACTTTCCACGCGCGTGAACATGTGAAGCCGATCGCCAAGAAGCAGCTCAGTCTCTGGGGCATTGATTACTTCGATCTGTTCCTGGTCCACTTCCCGATTGCTCTCCAGTATGTCGATCCAAATCATCGTTACCCGCCTGAGTGGTTCGATGATAATGGGCGTGTTCAACTGCGTAAGAGAAACTTTCTCTCTCTACGGATTACTCTCACAGACAAACTGATGGTTGCAGAGAACACTCCCCTTCAGGAAACATGGGAAGCAATGGAGCAGCTGGTTGACGAGGGTTATGCCAAGAATATCGGGCTGAGGTAAGTGGCTATAAAAGCACGATATGGAATGTCGAAGAAATACCGTTTTCAGTAACTGCAGTGGATCCTTGATTCTCGATGTTTTACGTTACGCACGGATCCAGCCTCAGGTTCTTCAAGTCGAAATGCATCCGTATCTTGTCCAAACTGCACTAGTTGATCTTGCAAAGACTCTCAATATTGCTGTCACAGCATATTCCTCCTTTGGGCCACAGGTATACACCAGAGCTGCGCATCATCAGTTCAAGCTGATCCAAGAACTCGTTATCAGGGGTATTTGGAACTCTCTATGGACAAGGGTGCACAGAGTTTGCTGAATCACGATGCAATCACCCAAGTAGCCTCCAAGCATAAGAAAAGTCAGTTTGTTTCTTGAGCTATGACCTAGTCACTCAGTCATGGTCACCATAACTAGCTGCCGCTCAGGTTCTACTTCGTTGGGCTACACAACGAGGTATCGCCGTAATTCCTAAAACAAACGACGCTGTGAGGCTTAAAGAGAACCTCCAATGTGACTCTTTCGAGCTGGATGAGGATGAAATCAAGAAGATCACTGCGCTTAATATTAATCTAAGAGTATGTTGTTCTCTTAGCAAATTCAGCTTTGCTCACTTATTCTATATCTCAGTTGAACGATCCCGCAGAGATCGACCCTCGCCTCGCCATTTTTGCGTAGTATCTATCTGAAGGAGCAATCTGTCTTTATGAATCGTTCGAGCCATGTATTTGTATTGTTCAGGAGAATTTTATTCCACAGTGAAGCACGGGACTCCCTCGAACTAGTCTTTGCGAAACAAGCACTTAAGTTACTTTCTGCTGAATACTAGTGACTCTCTTGACGCCCATCAATTTCGGAATCCTAGCTCGATGGTCTGGTTCCTCATATTTCACCACGACGAGGTCTATGCGTACGACTCACGGAGGTATTATATTCCTTCAGATATTTTATTGCTAGTGGAATGCTACTTTGTTTTCTTCGATGCCTTCTCTTCTTTCCTTCTCTGTTTCTCCGCTTTCATATCTTTAGGTACAGATGTTCGGACTTGCTTAATATGGGTCGGAACGAATTTATCAACCATATGGACCGAGGGAGCCAGCCACGTCGCAGACAGAGTCGGAAGGTCTTTCAATAATCCCAAGATTGACCCCAAATTTGGGCAATTAGACTTTGTAAGGCGTCAGCACGACAAAACGCACTAGATGACACCACGACATACGTCAAATCCTAGAACAGCAGCTCTTCGCAACCCAACTGCCTGCGACAAACGTGTTTCCGCTCCGGTTTGTAATGGTACAAGTCTCACTGGCTGATCAGGCCGCAGTGAGTTCAGGGCAGCGACTAAGTGAGGAAGATGATCAACCAAAATTGGTGGATTAACGTCTGAGCGGCACACGAGAATAACAGGTAATGAACACGATGGAGATTTGTCTGCGGAGGAGGAATGTAGTGTGACCCGAGTGACGCGCTCGGCGTGGACTTGTTGCTCCAATCGTTTTGTCACTTCATTGATTCCGACTATTAGATGTTCGGATACTGGGGGACGTTCAAGTGCAGTAGTCAAAGTCGAATTGGGTAGAGCACTGTCGACATCGATGGTTTCACTGGACTCTACCGTAAGTCGATCAACAGCTGCTTCGACTTGTCTCCTTCTCTTGCGAGACTCTTCCTGTTTATGTAATGTCCGCTTCCGCTTATGGCTTGTACGATAATTCGCGATGCCGCTTAGAAGGTCAACGGTGGTATCCAGTACGGCATTTTGCACGTTACTCGCGACGATAGGCCTATTCGAAAGAGTCAAAGTTCTACATGGTACTATGACTTGTGATAAAAGAATACCATTGAATGCGGAAAGGACTATCGAGAAAACCTTTGAACACTACCTTTCGCTCTCCCCCGCTCTTGTTTCTCGCACGATTTGAAATGTGATTGTGTATTCGCGCGCTTTTTTCGGACATAACATAGATCGTGTAGGTCGCAAGGAGAGAGGCTTCGACGTATTCCCCGGCCGGAATTACTTATTAGTTCATCGTGAAGGTCAATAGAACATTGTTTATGCAGCGACGGAGTAGGTCAAACTCCGCCATCAGTCAGCCTAGACCCCGGCCATTCGGACGAAAATTAATCAAACCGCCGCAAGCGCTTTCTAACTGGTGATACTTTTGAGCATTTGCGATTCACTCAGCCTTCATTTGAGCGTAGTGACGCGGTATCCGGCACCGCTGCACATTTTTTTGATTCCTATGTGATACCATTTTGGTCTTACGCTATGCCTGACTTTGCTCGATCTGTTCACAACTGGCTAAAGTTTCACTGGCTATGCTTGTTGGCGCTCGTAGGCAGTCTGATATGAGTTCCGATACCAACGTGCTTTTCATGTTCGATGGTAGCTCGAATGAATCGATGCTGTGTTAAAAGCAGTGGAGATGTACATCGAGTCATCAGAAAACTGACCCAATCGACCTATTGACATGACTCATTGAGCTCAACCCGCAAGTAGGTGTAGAGCATATCCATTCTAACATACACCTTACGGTCGCAGGACTCTATATAAACCTCCCATATTCACTGACTATCGCCATAGGATGCCCGCACTTCTTTCTTCCCCTACCGTTACTGTTTATCACTCGGCGAGTTCTTTGCCTCAAAACGTCTGGAACGCGTTCAGGATTGACCCACGCAATTCCAACATCATTTATGCGCATGCGTTCAAGGAGATGCACAGGGCCGATCAGCCTGTGGACGATCAGGTCTGGATAGTATGCACAACCACAAACACCGTGGACTTTATTGTCTCTTGTACCCGTCACAAAATGGGTACCTATCCTATTTTCATTTATTCCGCACCCCTCGCGTCTACCCGCGATCCCACGTTTGTGAAACCCAGAATTCAGCTCTTAGCCGATTCCCTTTACGAAAGTGTCGGGGTGAAACGTGTTTATTCCGTATTTGCCGTCGATATGGTTTCGAGTATCTTCGCAGATACCTGGGCCAGGATGACACGAATTGAGTTCTACAAGAAACCATACTATGCTGCGAAGTTCACATACTGTACCAGACAAAGCTTCCAGCCTCGGCAGTTCACTATGATTCCTGGTATCACGTACGACTTGAGAATTGCAACTTCATCAGATATCGATGCCGTCGCGATGCTGTGTCACGGCTTTGCGGCAGAAGCCGTATGTCTCTGGTGCCATGTTTTCTCCTTTCGGTTCTGATTTCTTGTACCCACAGGCGCCATTTACTTTGACGCAGGAGGGAGCTATGAAAGAAGCAACACACCTTGTCGGCCTTAAACAACTCTGGGTCCATACTATTAAAGAGGGAGATCAACCCTCTGGCATTGCTTCCATTGTAGCCGTAACGCGAGAGAGCCCTACTGTTTCAGCGATTACAAAAGTTTTTACCAACCCTCATTGGAGATCGCGAAGGTGTGCTGAACGTCTAGTTCGCAAAGTCACACAAGTGTAAGTATTTTGCAATTTTGTTTGCTAAAAGCAAATACGACATCTCATTCAATATTCTCCAGACTCCTCAAGCGCAAAGAAAGTGTCGTACTTTATGTTGCACACAACAACCCAGCAGCAAGCAAAGTCTACAGCAGAGTGGGGTTCATAGGCCTGAATGTATCTATGCCTCATGTAGATGGCGTTGATTCATGGTCGGAATTTGGATTTGACCGTGACAGGGTTGAACTTGGACACTGGTGAACTTCAAGAAGGCCACTGAAGGATAATACGACATTTTGGACCCTTACAATATACCACTATCAACGAGCATTTCTACCATCGCCCTAATAGCTCATACTTTACTTTTATACCCTTGTTTATCAATTATTTGTAAGTGGGCGACTTTCCGTAAGATCTAAAGTCAAGGAAAGTAGTAAGCGGGGTTTTATGTAGTGGGCGCGCAGAGACCGCCGGGTAGTGTGTGACATCATTTCCTCTGTGCGGGCGCATACTTGTGGACCACAAAAAAATAGAGGGAATTTTAGAAATTCTAAACTTTTGGATCCCTAAGATCTCAAATTACAAATTCGCATTTTCTTATCAGCTTCTTATTCATTGTCCCTGTACCATATGCATCACCTTCTCTTTCTTGCTACTACCTTAATTTGTGGCTTGTAAAGGCCCGACTGTCTAACTGTCTACCATTTCCACATCTTCTGCTCTCTCCACCTCGCAAACACGTACTGGTTCATCAAGATCTAGCGCCGCACATATGATTCTGGATTAGAGAGGCCGTCTATGGCTTGTTGACTGGGGTTACTCGGGCTTCTATCCAGCTTTTATGGAGTATTTGGGAATGTTCGGACTTCAAGACGCAAATATACGTCTCTCAGCATGGATTCGCATGCGCTGGTCTCTGATTCAATTGACTGCTTATGGGTACTCTCGCATGCATTACAAGGGCTTCGCAGCCTTTGCGAAAATACGACAATGTTCACTTAGATTCAGGCTAGAAAAGCCGGTGCACTCTATGTGGTCCTAATCTCATTAGCTGTTTCAGCATATGTAATATTTCTTTCTTTCTTTCTTTACTTCTTAACCAGATCTTGTGCTACATGAAGACTTCTGCTTTCTGGTCATTTATTTTTCTCATTAGCTGAATACTTGGCTAAAAGTCAATTTTTCTTGAAACACAGTGGCTAATCTAAAAGTCCTTGATACAGTCGACCAATCTCTATCGAACTGTACTTATTGCCATCGATTCTGTGAATGAATATCAGCTCAGGAGAAGGACCGCGTGGTAAAGGATATGGCCGTAATGGCGAAATGAGACGTTTTTCAATGCCCTAATTTGGGAAAATGGCCTTGCATTACGGCCCTAATCACGGGAGTGGTTTTACTAGGGTAAGTCCAAAACATCCCGACAGCTGTTTGGAACTCTTCGGCGTGGTCTTTGATCATCAAGCCCGCTGTGTTGAGATCCAGGGCCACTACGGCCAAAGACACCGTAAGCGCAACGAACAAAGAGACGACCCCTGGACCATATCACACTTATCACATTGGCCAACTGGCCATGAACAAAGCAGACACTGAATATATATATACGCTACGATATAGACAAAACCCTCAGTCGTTATTACACAGACTGAGGGTGAGTCTAACTTATATAGATA
>JAGGAV010007789.1:0-75438 GCA_017657295.1 Termitomyces sp. DKA64
TCGGCCATTATTATAGACAGATATCGTGCAGTTCTCGATATCAATATTGACTTTCAGTGTATCCATGTTAGGATCGTTGATCTGTAGGACTTAATTGATATTTTATCTGACCAGTGCAGGAACAGGAGATTGACCTTATTATCGGCAGCGTTGACAAGGATCTCATCCACGATCTTTAAAAAACCTGGAACATATTTAACATCCCGATAAACCATACGTTTGGTGTTCACGTCGTAGGTCCACATTGTCTGTGTGATGGTCTCGATACTTCCAATGTAAGTGTCCGGGCGCTTCATGATGTGTTCTAGTTGGGAAAGCTGTGTTCGTCGATCAATTAGACGAAATTTCCCTGGCCTTATAGAACTTACTTTGACATCAGTCTCCGATGCTGTCTTCTTCTTCGCAGGAGCGTCGGAGTCCCCCTTGACCGGGAAAGCTACTACTTCATCTTCAGAAGCATATTCATCTTTCCCTACGACACTATCCTCTCCATTCTCGTCATGGTCAACGAGAACCTTCTTGGAAGCAGCCTTGGGTCTTGCAGGTTTCGTGGTAGGTTCCGTGGCAGGTTTCGTGGCAGGTTTCGTGGCAGTAGCTTTCGGTTTGGTGGGTGCCTTCACGGCAGCTCTAGGCTTCGCGGATATTTTACTCTACAGCCCGCATTAACCACGCCTTGGGAAAACAGACAGACCACAAACCGTACCTTCTTCGCAGGAGCATAGTCATCTGACTCAGAGTCAGATATGTTGTCAAATTCGAAGTTTTCGCCTTCGGACGAGCTCATTGCAAGTGGAGTATACCCGTGGGTCTTGAGAAGGTTACAAAAAGAAGACCGACGCGTTGAACTTGTGCACGCACCGGTTGACAACTAAGGCACGTGACAGCACGCACGTCAAAGTACGCGTCGCGTATTCTTGGACCTTATCTATACTTTACATAATCGCGGGTCTGTAACCTTTCTAAGTCCACAACTAGATCTCCTCAAGTTCGGAGAACCTTCGCGAAAATCCCGCCTTGAACCCGTTCAGCCATCTCCCTACTCGTCCAGTCGTCATCGACAGATGTCAGAAAAGGTTAGCAGACCCGCGGATTGCTGGGTCCGATATTGTTGTGTACTCCAAGTTCATAACCTACGCAGAATCAAGAGAAGCAAGGCGCTAAATGGACCGGGAGCCGCGTTTTTTTCTGGTCGGCCAGTGCTCAGGTTAGATATGGGACAGTATTGGACGAGTCCAAATCTAACGAGGTGCGTAAACTCACTGTACTACTGTTGAAAGAATATGCCACATTGATGCTGCTGCGACTATCTAGGGTCAGCAAATACTGAAGATCCAACCTGATGATGCAAAGGACCCAGTCTCTTTACCGTAAGCCTCAGTTTCAACGTGCGCAACTTCTACATCATAATGTTGATGTTAGCGCTGCCGGTGTCACACTGGTGTCTGGCTCGTCATGATCGTGCAAAGAAAAACCCTGAAACAGAAAAATTATATTATTGTGAACTCCCCGGAAAATCCCTCGCGTATTCAGTATATTTGAATGATAGGTGGAATCACAGAATGATATGTACTGATATCACGGAGCTGTAACTTGATGTACTCCTCGTCATATTTCCTATTGATTTCAGTCTATGTCAATCAAAGCTCTACAGGTCTCAGGGCCTTGTTTTTATGTTGTTCACAATCAAGTTCTGGATGACGTTTAGACGAAAAGCCCCGGAAACAGAAAATTTAAGATCGACCTTGTAAGCCTGAACATCGCCTTTGAATTTCGTGACTGTTTGATCTCCGCAGACCCACAACTATGACACATCAATATCAATCACTAAGTGTGCATGTGCTGGAAAGACGAAACGCGTACTTCTTTAGCTACCGTCGTAATGAATCTCTCATCGTGGGAGATGATGATGACCCCTCCGTTCCATTTTTGCAGCGCCAGCATAAGCGCATCAAGACCCTGCAGTAATGTCGTAAATCAGCATTCAGGTTTCCGGAAACATCATGACTATACAAACCTCAATATCCAAGTGATTGGTCGGCTGCACAATCACAATTAATCGCAGAACAGGGAGCAGACATAGGCGGCTCACCTCATCAAGCAAAAGGACATGAGGTCTCTGGAGTGATAGAATAGCAAACGCTACACGCGATTTTTGTCCTCCACTCAGAGTTGCAATCATTTGCATGCTGTAATACGTTGTCAATTACAGTATTACTGATATTGCGAAACAAATTCATTACCCTGTCATTCCACTGATCTGGAAATTTCCAAGATGACTTCTGTATTCTTGTTCGGTCTTCCCGGGGAATTTAGAGGCCAAGAATTGTACCGGTGTCATTGTTGGCGTCAAGGTCTCGACGTGATGTTGGGCAAAGTATCCGCTAGTATAGCCAAAATAATATCAGCGAATATCCAAAAGGTTGATTGGTTTCAGCATACATCCGTAAACGCCCATTGCGAGTTACGTGACCAGATATTGGATTCAGCTCTCCCGTCAGGATCTTGATCCTGCAGGAGGATGTCAAAAAAAATCGACTTGATAGAGTTCAACGTACAGGGTTGACTTTCCAGCGCCGTTTGCTCCGACCATAGCTATCCGAGAATCCAACCCAACATCAAAATATATACCTTTCAGGATAATCTTCTCGAGAGTGTATCCGAATGTGACATCAGACATCTGAAGTAGCGGTGGCGATATCTTCTCTGTCTCAGGGAATCTAGTAAATGATTAGGAAGGTTTGTTGCGACAGAAGCATATATGACATACCTAAAGGTTTCCGTCTCCTCTTGTTCGGGGGGTTGTAAATCAGGCAGCTGAGGCATTTCTCAGATATGAATATTTTGGAAATAAGGTCGCATGAACCTTCTCGAGAATTTTGATTTTCATCTGAGCCTGAGCAGCTGTAACAATATCAGCTTCCGATATCGGAGGTAAATGGAATATCAGCCTGTTACTCACCGCGGTTGGCATTATACCTCCAGCGATCAATGAATGATTGCAGATGTTTTCGGTATTCCATCTGTGTTTCATATTCCTTGCGAAGGTTGCGGTCACGTTCTGACTTGGTCGAGTAGAATTGTGTGAAGTTTCTATTGAAATAATGATCAATTTACATATGTCCGGAGACTGAGGTGCACCTACCCCTTATAATAGTCAAGTCTGCCAGAGTGTTGGTGCACAATATCAGTGGCAATGGCGTCCCTGTTTTGAGTCAGTAAGCCTACAACGGCATTCTCAAAGGCGCAACACCTACAAAAATGCCCTATCGTGAGACCTGGAAAGAGCGCAGAGTTGTCACCTGGAGATGAGTAACAGTTGAAAGGTACTCACACAACGAGCAGAGTACCCGGCCATGTTTGGAGGTAGTCTTCAAGCCACGCCAATGCATTGAGATCAACTGACAAGGATACTTGTTATCAAAAGGGCTTCTTTTAAAAACAATTCTAGAACGCACTGTGATTAGAAGGTTCATCGAGAAGGAGTAGAGAAGGCTACATCAAGGTGGCTATGATTAGATTCTGATAAGGAAATCCAACGCTCGCACCTTGACAAAGAGGGCTCTGGCAAGTGCAAGACGCATACTACACAAATAATGAGATTCAAAACTCCCAATTGAAACGAAAGACACACCGCCAACCACCACTGAAGGACCTTGTTGGCCTTGCTTGATCTGCTTCAGTAAAACCCAAGCCTTTGCACAGTAAGCTCTAACTGGGATAGATAATTGAGTTGAAAACAAGCTATCCACCTGCAAGAAGCGCAGCAGCGCGAGCGGGACCACTCGCCGCATCCATGTCGGAAAGCCGTGCATGAACCTCAGCTAGTCGAGTAGACAATTCTTCTCGAACATCTTCAAACCTTTTCTCATCGCCTTCCCCTTCAAGTTCAGTGAGCTTCGCATTCAACGAGGCTTCTTCTTTCAGTAAATGATCTCGCCAAACATCAGCTTTGAGAACAGAGTCTATAGCGAGTGTGTCATCGCCAACGATCTAAAAAAGATCAATCACGGAAATGAAGTCAATTGAATTGAAGAAGTGCCCACCTCTTGCTCCACAAACAAAATACTGATATGAGGAGGAATCGGCACTTCTCTCATCGCAATATGGCGCAGAAGAGTCGATTTGCCGACACCTGAGAGACATCAGAACGATATAAATTAGGAAAGAAACATACAGTATCTCACCGTTCCTTCCGATGAGACCATACCGACGACCATGAGCGAGCGTCAATGAAGCGCCGGATCTGGAACATATTAATAGGCATATAATATGTCAGAAGCGTACTCACAAAATGCGATTTGAACCGAAGCTGACATCTATCGAAGGCAGATGTATGTCTTTGCTCTTCTGTTTCGATGAGGCGCTGGATTCCAAAGGATTGATCTGACAAGGTAAGTGAGTGTCACTTCAACTGCTGCCATATAAACCAGTTCACGGACTTTCATGAACATCTCTTCATATGATTGCTACGTTTGGCAGGTCAATAGAGTATATCCAATCGATACATTAACGCAACTTGTTTTCGATGAGCATCCAGCAATTTTGAGCCCTCATAAAGATCTCTCTTGGATCGTTTCTCGATCTTCGCCTAGAATGGAAGGGTTAACAAAAACATTCAGCAAGGAATCTGCACAAGTTTCTGACTCTGAGTTTGGCCTCTTGCTTTTCGAGTTTCTTCACGTCGACTCGAGACGCTCTTCACGTTTGTTATTATCAGACTACTTAGAATGATACAGACATTGCGTACGTACTTCCCCTTGTTAATGGATTCAAGATCCACACCCTCGGAAAGAGCAATCGTATTTGATAACTGAGCTTTACTCATGTCCATGACTTTATCCAGCTTCATAAGTTTTGGACCAGATCGTCTCTTCAGGCGGGCATTGAGTTGTTCTTCCAAGAGATCTCCGAGTTTCAACATGAGTTTCTCAAGGACATCAAGTCTGTCCCCAGCAAGAGACGTAAGGATGTGGTGGGCAACCTGGAGTACATCTTCTTCCTCCCCGGCATCATCAACGAGATATCCCGCGAGGTACTGGACAATAACCTCCTCTGTCCCAGGAAAGCTGTTTCGGATCTCTTCAGCAATGTCCTCTGATGACATTGAGACACGTTTCTCCAAGTATAACGGCGACGTGGGTGGCAAAAAATACTGATTATTACATAATTTCAATTATACTCAATCTCTGGGGACCAAACATTCTCTCTACATCAAACACTCACACAATCGCGGCAACAAAGATGTGTGTAGTTGTGAGAAATCAAACAATCAGTGATGTACAAGAAGGCTTTGGCGAGCACAGGTTTGTCCGACAATCGTTCTTTTGTAGCCGGTACTTTAAGTCTTGTTGGTTTTATCTGGTCGACCTCACTATATGTTTCTATCCGTTTTGTGGTATCTGGCGGCAGTTTTTTCTTGATTGACTTTTGGTCGTCCATTCTTTCACTATGTACTTGCTCAAATGGCCCGTCATAATTCACTCTTTGATTTCGATGTCGGTATCTCTTGCGACTCTTGTCAATGTCACGGTCGACGACACTTTTGGCGATCCAAAAACTGGAGGGAAAATTACTTATTTTCCACCCCACCAATGGAACAATATCACATGCGACTCGTGCTTTGATGGTATGTCTTTGTACAACCAGCATGGTCAGATCAACTTCTCAATCGGGTCTCAATGCATAGGAACCTGGCATGATGGCACAGCTGTATGCCTTTCCTTGAACTTAAACTTAATTCCGTCTGAGCTATAATAGAATGCCCCTGACACTATTGGGGTCAAAATTGCCCCACTCTTCGCCACTGCTTCATTTTTTGGTATTCTTTCTATCAAATCGAAATGCATTCTTCATTGCTCATATGCGCCAGGGTCCGCTGTATATGTATATTGTACCATCCCCAACAAACGGACGTTTCGCAAGTGCGTTTCGTGGTTGTATGTTCCGTATCCAATTTACGACACCTTTCACGCAGCGAACATATGGACATAACTTTTCTTATCGATTCCCAGCTGGCAGGGAATTATTCTAGGGAGCTAACGAGAGATGGCACTTTCCAATACGATGTTCTCGTTTATGCCAACCAATCCTTGCCACAAGGTAAACACAATCTCACAATACATAATGGTCGTGTCGATGGAGCACCATCGCGGGTGCTTCTTGATTATATCGTCTATAGGTAAGCACAAATGTATGAATGTTCTTTTTCCCACTTACCGAACAATTTACAGTTACGACGATGGCTTGGATACAAATACGAAATATCCCATTCGACCGGCCTCTGCTGCTTCCACGGCTTCTACACCTGATCCAGCTGCAGAAAAAGGGCAATTATTTCAGGCAAATTCCGCTGGGAAAATTGTTGGAAGTGTTCTAGGGCCTATAGGTGGTATTCTACTTATTCTGGTAGCGTTCCTCTGGCGTCGTCAACGAACTTGGAAAGGACCTAATGACCTCTCCCTTCCGCCGACTTCACCAGAACATACGAGTATGAGTCCTCTTGCCAGAATACGAACCTGGTGGCGTAGCCCCGGTGGCGGGTCAACGAGCCGATTTTCCTTCAATCCTAGTCTTTTAGTCGAGCCGGTGATAATGAATCAGAGGGATACCACTATCCGTACTTTCCGCCGTCCACCTCCAGTCACTATAGTACACCCAATGTATCCACTCATTCAACGCCCTGATTCGACCCATTCTCTCCAGCCAAACCGAGCAGTAACCCCCACCCCATCGCTGGATCCGCGCAACGGACCAAGTCAACCATTATCCATTATAGAGTGGCAGCGACGAACACAACAGGAAGCTGATGATGTCCCCTTGCGACTAGACGTGTCAGATGTAGAAATGTCTAGCTATTACGATTTCTCATCGGACACTCCAGACCTTCCGCTACCTCAGTTTCCCCCTCGATCTGCAGCGAGACGGTTTACGGTAGTCAATAACTAACGGCACAATCATCGTGACAATAATCCATCAATTACTGCTTTCTTTTCCCATTTTCGTGGATCGCGTTCAATAGAATATCTATAGCTTGGCGTTCATTTGCACAGAGCACTACAAAGTATATATAAATCATTGTAAGAGTATAACTTCATTCGTACAAAAATCAAACAGTTTCAAGATGCATCGCATGACGCGGCACTGTAATCATACTGAGGTCCACGATCGATCTAGACGGTTTTCTTTGTGTTGGGCTGCCTGACGTGAAAACGGGTTCGCCCAATTCCAGCAAACCATGCTAACCTAGGGTAAGTTGATACTATCGTCACTCCTTGACGTACCATCATTTTGGAAACCATACCTGACGAGGCATAAGATGATAACAAACGTAACATTACCATGCGACATGCTATTCCAACGGGAAATGTCGAACCTGATATCTGCTGGGGCAGAAAATAGACTCGCAGCAACGCTATCGATACACATCAGCACAGCATATCTCAATAATAATAAACACAGTGCAGTTTACTGTGTTGCCTTCGAAGAAAAGGTTAGGGTTGCATCTGCCAGAAGTATAGCAACGGCACTCACGTCAGCAATAGCGAGACACATCATGATTGCACCCAGGATACGTTCCTGTGCAGGGGGGTTGTCTGCTAGGGTGTCTCGGATAGCACGGAATCCAAAAGATTGCAGCAGTGCCAAAAGCATGTACGCTGCGTGCAGTGAGACCTGGCGACAAGGCGTCGACGAAGTCAAGAATTACCGTTGACCAGTTGCCACACGGCTGCAACAGTCCGATCTGGTAAACGCACAGGTGCTGGGGTCTCAGAGGGAATAAGCTCGTGATAGAACCATGTAACTCCAGGGCCTATAAGGCAGATCAAGCAGGGTGCAAAGGTTGATACTACGTAGATGTCCTAATTAATCCTTGAGTTCAAAGCTCAGATAGAGCACTGACGAGGTTCAAGATAAAGGAAAAAGTAATAGTAAAAGCCTGGGAGGGCCGGAAAAGGCTTGTGCATCGTGGTTCGCTAGTGGTTCGTTTTGGGATATCTTAGATAGGCCAAATTGTCGACACTCTTCAATAAGTACATACCTATAAGGCAGCCAATACTGGCCTGCCGCAAAGTCAGGAGGTATATAAAACAACAGAAGGAAGATTGGCGGAAGATTAGAAATTGAGCCAGGTCGAGCAACTTCAAGTTGCGCTGCCATATGCGGCAACTATGTAACTTTCCGCAAGTCGAAGGCCATTTTTGGCTGCCACGATGAATGTTACTCTACAATTGTCCACATGCCTCTAGACATACACAAAGACCTGTCTTATGGTTTAACGCTCGCGGTCACCAGGCAATCACAGGGTTCGGATAGCCCTGGATCATCAGTCTTCGACCTACCACCAACTCAAGGAACATTAGAAATACCAGATAACATTGTACAATCTATTCGTCGTAAACTGCAAACACCGAGGCTTGAGATCAGTCGGCCGACAAACGAAGTACCAAAGTCACCTGCATCGTTTGTGGTCGTATCTGGTGGCACTGGTGGAAACGCTATTTGCGCAGCATTCAGTAACGCCAGCTACGTCTTGCCTGTTTCTGACGATGGTGGTTCTTCCAGCGAGATTATTCGCGTGCTCGGTGGACCTTCTATTGGTTAGCCTCATAGGTTTCTAATGGCGAGGGTTGAAGGTTCAATACCAAGTGACCTGGCAGGTGACATTCGTTCAAGACTGATAAGGCTCATTCCGTATGCCACGCCTGGATCACCTCTGGACGCTATTCGCCGACTTCTATCATATCGCTTGCCTACCCGGTGTTCTGAACGTGAAGCAAGGGATGCGTGGAGAGAAATAGTCGAGGGCCACAATCCGCTGTGGGTGGGTATCCCTGCAGACCGCAAGGAGACAATTCGTGGTATAGTTCGCCGGTTGTCGATGTCTAAATGTCGTCATTACTCACCCATTTTTCAATATACGCACAACAGGTTTCTTGGTCTATTTCGAAAGTGAACTGCTGAAGAGAGCTCACAAAAACTTTGATTTTCGTAACGGAAGGTTCGTGACCATCTGACCGGTTTCCGTACTTCATTCGTTATCATGACACCATGATCAGCATCGGAAACTATTTCCTGGCTGCTGCACAGGGGTTCTTTCGATCTCTCCCATCTGCCATATTTCTTTTCTCCTCCATTACCAACAGCCAGGTCCGTTACCCCATTCGAGCTTCATGGGAGCTAACAGAGCGAACGTACGCAGGCAAACATACTTCCAGTAATAGTCACAAATCACACTGTCACTATCGCTGCTGAACTTGTAAGAGTTCCTGACTTCGATATCCCACCAAAGTGTTATCTTACCAATCAACTCCCACTCGTCAGGATGATGGAAGAAAGCTTGTAGGACAGTGTGAAATCTCACATCCAGTACCGGGCGATTCAAAGCCCGCAGGCATCAGGCACTCGATTGAAGATGCCATGTCACCACTCGATGGCATGGGAGAGTTTATCTCTCAACGACAGAACATAATGTTTGAAGCGACCTCTAAAGCAGAGTACGAACCATTGGGGTCTCGGATAGCTAGTACCGTCACATATTTTTCAACATGTCCCATGATTCTAATTACGTTTTACAAGGATTGTTCTATATCAACGCCTACGGTATCGAGATTCATCCATCCCCTAACCAGGAGTATATATCGGTTCTCTCATCAAAGGAAGTACTGGTTTATTCTTGTGGTTCTTTGTGGACAAGGTATGTAAGAAGTGCATGCACGATGCGGCGATTAAATCAGAAGTAGCATCATTCCATGTTTGGCACTGCGAGGGGTGGCTTCGGGGATTGCTCGGTCTTCCTCTTTGCGAGCCAAAATCCTACTTCGTACGTCCGGTACAGTCATTCCGTCCGAGTACTCATGTGCCTATAGTCAATTCGGCCAACGATAGGGAGACGGACGGTTACTCCGCGGCAGACTACATCCAGTATGTTCAGTGACATAACTGGAGTGATCGTGTCACCGAAGCTTCGGATGTCTAGCGCTATTGCTCGGACACTTAACGGAACCTATCAGAAACAACCATATGGACTTGGGAACGCGAACACGACGTATCCTATCTCTGCATTTGTGACGCACTTGGTCTATCTCAAGGACGGCAGTGTCCAGGTGGACACAGAGCATATCACGGTAAGGAGATCAATATGCTGCATGTTTCTTCGATTCAACCCGTCTCCTTGAAGAGGTTGGGGGTTAAGTGTGTTCAGATCACAAGCGCTGATGGGCACGCGACCAGCTATAATGCAGAACTGGTAAAGCAAGTGATCGAAGAAGTCTCGGCAGAGGTCTGAAGATATGCATATGCCGATGAAGGTTCCCACGTGGAAAATGTCATTAATGAAGAAAACGGAAGAGTACTTATAGCATGTCAGTATCGTCACTATTCTTCCCACTCTCATCCTCGAATCCTTTGCATGAGGATAACGGCCTTTCCCTGAGCGTGGGCATCCTGTAATCTTATGCGAGGAATAATCATAGCGACAGCCGCCCCATATCGTTCCCAGTGCGCTTCGTGTTGGTATTCAAATCCACGGATGTAATTGCTAGTCTTTTTCTGATTTGTATGGAAAATCAGCAGAATCGTATATGCAGCCCTCTTTTCTACAACGCACGCGTCCAAATGTTAGCAATAGCTCTAGCAATGCAAGCTCTTTGATTACTCGGGAGAGTCTGGAGCAACATAACGCTCTACTCGCGTCACACGACCAGATTACATCTTCGGGCCTTCACAGCCTCTTAAAATTTGCCGCCAATAACTCATCCTCTCGAATCGTTACCAGCATCCCGAGCGGCTCTCAAGGATTTGAAACGTCGACTCAGACCGACTCCTATCCAGTTGAAAGCACTGACATAGCGCGTCTCCCTCATGTCCATTTTCGACCCCGAGTTCGCATAACTTCGGGTATCAGCCGACATCGACACTCAAGGTCGTTCTTAGCCGAATTCGATCATAAGGTGACCCCAGCTTCATCACTCTCCAGCTCTCCCTCTTCTTCAATATCAGCTCCTCTACGTTCATGTACCGACGACGAAGCCGACAAGCCTGGTTGGGGTCCTCTTGGCCGGCGTGTGGCCCTTCTTTCGCGTCAAGCGCGCTGTCGTTCTGCACGCCGGGAACGTCGCCGTAAAATGGAATTCGACAATGATTACGTCCCCCCATGTGAACATACCCCCTTGCTACGCCCTCGGATCCAGTCACCTGTCATTGACGTGGATGGACATCAAAGGTTGGACGATGTGTTTGATTCTGATCCGGAGCAGGATGCACGACAGTTCAGAACACGACAAATTGATGCAGCGTTCGGCTCCATGCCCGGAAGATTATTTAATTATCATGTACGTGAAACAGCTTCCATCAAGTCTCTCAGCTCGGTCCGATCATAATACCATTTTAACCTTGGTTTTTTCAGTGGTGGTGGTGGCAACTTGAACCTCTTGTCTGCTGTCGTTGCTTAAATGAGTCTGGTGTGGAATGACACCAAAAAGAACGAGAACTTGAAGTTGCTGCCTCGTTACCCTGATTTGCCATACCTGTTCCATTGTCACTCTGTCATTTCTGGGCTTTAGGGTACATCCTGTACTATCATCGAAGGTTTATGGTTTTAAGACTTGACGATCGTCTAATCGCAAAATTTGTGTACAATAGCTATCTCACCGATTCTCTGTTTCCGTCCGGTTCTATGCGGCCTTTGCGCTCCCTGGCTGCTTCATCGACGGAGGCAGCGTTGTGATCTCGGGAAGGAGACCTGCTGTGGTGGTGCGAGAGTTCTGAACGAGAA
Source organism: Termitomyces sp. DKA64 (assembly GCA_017657295.1). Taxonomy (NCBI): domain Eukaryota; kingdom Fungi; phylum Basidiomycota; class Agaricomycetes; order Agaricales; family Lyophyllaceae; genus Termitomyces; species Termitomyces sp. DKA64. Next base: position 11,774 of record JAGGAV010007789.1, read on the forward strand.
GTTGATCCATAAGCACAATGGCTGCCATTGATTCTACAATGGGAACAGCTCGGGGAACGACGCAGGGGTCATGACGACCTCGCGCAGCCAGTTCACCAGGGGTTCCGTCATACTGTGCCGTTTTTTGAGCTTGGCTAATGGTTGCTGGTGACTTGAACCCAATACTAGATGTCCATCCATATGGTCAGCAGCCAGCCATGTACGCATGAAGATAATACTGTGATTACCGGAAATAAATGTCTTCCCCATTGGTAATTCCACCTTGAATACCTCCGCTCCAGTTCGTCGAAGTTCCAAGCTTTCCATCTTCACGACGTACAAAAGCGTCGTTGTGCTTGCTACCAGGGACCTCAGTTCCCCTGAACCCAGATCCGATCTCAAATGCCTTGGTAGCCGGAATGGAAAGCATCGCATGTGCAAGGGTAGCCTCAAACTTATCAAAGACGGGTTCTCCCAGTCCAGAGGGAACGCCACGAATAACGCAGGTAACAGTTCCACCGATTGAGTCTAGAGCATTCTTAGCACGAATAATACGCTATAGCAGGGCATAAATATTTGAGATCATTGTAAGAACACAAGTAGTTGCTCACCTGGGTCATACGCTCAGAAGTCTCGGGGTGAGGGCACCGAGTAGTGTATTTGTCGACCTCTTCCCGCGTGATCGTCTTAAGCAAGTGACGGAATTCTTCAGAAAGTGCATCTTGGGCTTCATCGTCATCTTCATTTCCCGAAGAGGTGGGAACGACGTTCGAAGGCAGATGAATTTTTCCAACAGAGGAAACGAAGGCTACAATTTCAATTCCGTATGCGAGCTTCAAGTATTTCTCTGCGATCGCGCCAGCAGCAACACGACCTGTACAGGATGAGTACGAAAAACTCGTAGGAGATTTAAAGGTTACCGATGGTCTCGCGTGCACTACTACGTCCTCCTCCACTGCTCGCCTTGATCCCGTACTTTTCCAAGTAGGTATAATCGGCATGACTCGGCCGAGGATAAAGATCGGTCTCGGAGTAGTCATGAGGCCTTTGGTCTGTGTTCTTCACCAAGAGGCCAATCGGTGTGCCGAGAGTCACCCCACGCTCTGTGCCTGACTGAAGAACCACAAGATCTTTCTCGTCTCTCTGAAGTGCTAGTGAGATTCGGGATTTGGATGAGAAAGGCTAGAAGACAGCATACCGGGGTAGTGAGGTTGCTCTGGCCAGGCCTTCTACGGCTGAGTTGGATTTGAATGTCTGCGGCAGTTAATTCCATGCCCTAAGGCGGGACTAGATGAGCACGATTTCGACTTGTCGGGGCAATGACGTACTGGCGGGCACCCGTCAATAATAGCGCCTACCGAGGCGCAATGGCTCTCGCCGTAGGTAGTGACACGAAACAGTTTTCCGTAGGTGGACATCGTTGAGGCTGTGGTGGTTGAAAGACAAAAACTGTAAATGGCTGACTAGCGCTGATTGGAGTCCTGGTATCGATCAAGCCGGCTACATCCAGGAGATTCTTCCACACACCTTCCGAGAAGTAAAAGATCAGTCCAGCAGTGAACTCGTATGTACACGGGAGATATACTTATATCGTACGTGGTGGTACGGAGTGATTCGTGTAATTATCAGTTTTGAGTATCTAGGTTGCCGGAAATTAGCCGGATATTGCACGCCAAACTGGTCACGTCCCCTGCTCAACTCATATCACCATTGCCACCTCATGTCTGTTTCGGCACCTCAAATATCCTCATCTGGCTCCCGTTCCCGCCCCCAAGCACGTAGAAAACCTAATGACGACGCGTCATATTTCGGCCCAACAGGGGCTTCAAGTAGTGGAGCAGGGGTCAAGAGGAACGCAGCGGACAAGGTGGATGGCGAGCCGAGAGGCAAGCGGAAGAGAGTCGAACCAATCAACACTATCTTACACCCCAACGTTCGGAAAGAAGGGGGCGAGGCAGAACCCAAGACATCGCTGGTGCGTGGCCTCAACTGAGCATTGACCTTGCACACGGGGTCTAAGCGCCCAATGTATTCGAAACTTACAGGCATTCCGAATAGGTAGAATTTGTTAAGATGCCAACCCCAGTGCTCTACAAATACCTTGTTCAGTTCGACATCGTACCTCACGTGTACCCATCACCGATGACGGCGGAAGACCCTGCACCCCCTTCTACCCTCGAAAACTCTTCTCGACAATCTCCCCTTGAACCCAGTCCTCCCCTTGTCACCCCTGCAAACAGACCGCGACGAGATCCGAAAGAGCAGAATCGGAGAAGAAGTTCACGATTGCTGGAGGAGACTCGTAGTCGGACGCCAATATTGGCTGACATCGACGAGCTCCATACGGTGTTGGCTGGCATCGTTGAAAAGCATTTCAAAGAAATGCCGCCAATCAGTGGAAGGGAAGAGGTTGATACTCTAGCATCTTTCATGTGCGCAGTGGAGAAAGCGAAGGGAACCAGAGTAAAATGTTGACGATAGGGAGTGTTGGGGTCTTAGAGATGAGATCACCAGCACTAAGGATCCTATATTTGCTATGGATACATCGAGGTGTTGACGCTCTACTTTCGCCATTGGGTATATATTTATGTAACTTAGTATATATTTTCTTCACGCCTTAATCATGATGATGTTCTGCTGGGTTGCCAGCTGTAAGTGACTGTTCAATATATATGGCAAAACTGTTGGTCTAACTGATCGCCTTATTGATCTAATCTTATCTCCACGCAATAATTATCGGCTGATCGGGGATAACATCCGCATGTGCAAGGTACTTACAACGACCAACTACATTTCTAGACTGAGCGCTGATCTCCACAGAAAGTATTTAGTGACACAGTGATTCGAGCTGCAACCAGTCTAATGTGGCAGCCCGAGTCGCAATTTCTAGTCGTTTGATGGACAATTACAATCTATATCAACCACGATTTGTATGTCGTCGGCAACGTGAGTCGGCTTGTGCGACATAAAGCTCAAGGCCAGTTAAAGCGACGATATCAGCCCTTGACTCGAAGGAATTCTCATCAGACGGTCGACAGGAGACCTACGGTTTTCCCTTGTGCGTGGCGATGAGGGTGGCATATTCCCACAGCCAAGATTTGATGGATGGTTGGAGAGGACACCCAACAAACGCGGAAAGGACGTATTAGGGCTCAAAAATGAACAAATGGTGTATGTTCCCGTAGCAACTGCCCTCAGCCGTCCCTTGTCAGTGGCTCGTTGGCATCGATCCATGGATAATATAACGCGACAGGACAATGATTGTGGCTTCTTCGTTCGTTCTTTCGTCACCCACTTTTCCTGTCTTATCTCTTCTTCGAGCAGCAGCGCTGCCTGGCTATCTCGGTTTTTTGTGAGTACCAAATACCTCTAGGGTTGCAACTGTTGGCTTCAATGAAGACGTGCGTCAGCTTGCAGTCCCTGCTCCTCACACGTTCTTTCTATTAGCTTCCGTGAAGTCTTACTCTCATTTCGTATGCCCTGAAGTTCTCTGCCACAACGTTGCTTGTTCTTCTTCCTCTTGTTTTCCAAGCCGCGGCTATTGGCGTCCGGTGTCCGCGTTTGTCTCTCCGTCAAGAAAATACCAATGAGTTCAGAGGGGGACGACACGATGGAGGGAGAAATCATAGCAAAAGCGGCAAGAACACCAATATCAACAAAGCCGCAAACAGTACCTCTGTTGCTGAAGTTGCTGGAAACAACACTTCTGTTGCCGGAGTTTCTGGATACAGTACCGCTGCTGCTGAAGTAAGTGGAAACAACACCGCTGCTGCTGATGGTTCAGCCGATCCCCAAACATCCCTTAGTAAATTTAATCATACCTTGGAAATGATACCACACTACTTTATCTTTGCAGCACTGGACCCTCGAGTGATTGCAACGGGATTCGCTAATAACGGACAGGATGTCCCCACGGCTGGTACGTGACCCTCCGTCTAAATCGTGTGTCAGTCGCTCAATATCTCGGAATACCATCTAGGTCAAGTTCCCTCGCTCACATCAACCAAGGACTTCATCAACTTCTGCCTTACTGTCCCCAATCTTCCCATCACGAACGGGCAGCAGAATACTTGTGGTTCATGCAATCCAGCTCCCATCGGTATCATCCCCTCAACCGACGACATGCCCTCTGCCAAGTTCACTTCGCCCAAGAACGGTGGCACTGTCACTGCTAATCAACAGTTCACGATCACTATGGCTATTAACAACCTTGCGACTGGCAACTCCGTCAATGCTGATGAGAACTACTTTGCTGCTCCCCAGCAGTTGAATGCTCAGGGTCAAATTATTAGACACTCACACGTTGTTATGTAGGCTCTGTCTTCCATCGACCAGACCACCCCAACTGACCCCACGAAGTTTGCCTTCTTCAAAGTACGTCTCCATCTTATACTTCCTCTGCATCAAGTTTCTTATCGTAGTGTACAGGGCTTGAACGATGCTGCTGTTAACGGTGTTCTTACTGCCGCTGTTACCTCTGGTCTTCCTGCCGGTGCTCATAGACTGTGCTCCATTAACACCTGCGCAAACCATCAGCCCGCCATCGTCGCCGTCGCCCAGCACGGCGCCCCGGACAACTGCGTCTACGTAAGCCATTTCTGCTTTTATTCTCGATAGTCTCTAATCTATTAACTACTAGTTTTCTGCGACTGATGATGGTCAACCCGGTGCTAGTGCTAGTACAGCTGCCAATTCTGTTACAGCTTCCACTGCGGTTGCTGCCTCTGGTGCTGGTGCTGCAGTACAGGTGTTTCGTCTGCCGCTACAGCTGCTACGACCTCCGCAGCTGCTGTCGCCAAATCAAGCAAGTTCTCTAAGGACCGTCGCTACCTCAGTTGGCTCTGGATGATTTTTGATCATTGTTCCCTGTTCCCTGCCATCGGGTTGTACCTCGCTGTGGTGTATGGTTCAGGAGTCCAGTGAGCATGTTGTTCGTGTATATCCTTGCTTCGCCCTTTGTAGTTTACATGGTCAGGAGCTATATTTCAAAATAGACCCGAGATCAGTCAGTCATCTTCCGTTGTCTTCCAAGGACACTAGTACAACTAAAGGTAGAGATGAAAACCATGACTACCTTGTTAATACTTGCAGTGAGTAAAATTAACATAATAGCGGTCTGTAGCTAGATGAGGTCCGTAACTAGCTACAGGCAGTCTTGCAAGTTTGAAGATCATTGCATTCTTTTTGCCTCATTTAAGAAAACCAGAACCAGGTGCACGAAGCATATACTATGCCCTACCACGCAGTCAGTATCAGTTCATGCAATTCAGTTCCCATTGACACCGTCCCCTCAACCGACAACGTGCCCTTTGCCAAGTTCACTTCGCCCAAGAACGGCGGCTCTGTCATTCCTGATCAGCAGTTCAAGATCACACATGGCTATCAACCAACCTTGTGACTGGCAACTTCATCAATGTCGATGAGAAATATTTGCTGCTCCAGTAGTTGAACGCTCAAGGTCAAATCATTGGACACTCGCACGTCCTTGCGGAGGCTCTCTTCCATCGAATAGACCACCTCAACTGACCCCACGAAGTTTGCCTTCAAGATATACTCTCCATTCAATAGCTCCCTTCTGCAAAAGGTTTCTTATTGTAGCGCAGAGCTTGAACGAGCTTGAACGATACTACTGTTAACGGTATTATTAACGCTGTCGTTACCTCGTCTTCCGGCTTGTGCTGATAGATGATGGCCAACCCGCTGCTGGTGACGTACGCCATTTCTGTTTTCAATCCCAATCAATCCTAGTTCACCACGGTCGTAGCCGCGGTATCGGTTATTGAGTACTGAACTCAAGCAAGTTCTCATAACGACCGTTGCCACCCTTAGTCGACTCTGGATGGTTTTCGGGTCTTGCTCTCTGCTACTGGGCTGTACCTCGTTATAGTTATCAACCGGCCTCGCAATGGTCTCAGTACAGTGGCAAGGTGATGACATCCAATGCTTGACCCATGCACCAGAAATATACAACAAGGCACACGTAGCGGATCAACGGTTTATTAATCGAGACAGCGCACAGATAATCTTCTAACAAGTAGCCTTATGACAATATGTGAATCTTGGCTGAATGTCAACTAACTGTTCAAATGATAGATAGGAATCAAGTAAGCTCAGCCATCTCATTCCCCCTCGTGCTGCATACATACGTGTACATATTCAAACCTCCTGAACGTAGTTCCCTTGGCGATAAGTCAGACGAGCACGCTGACGACCGTTTGATACAGTCATACCTGGGAACACACCCTGTTGGCCATTCAATCGACCAGTCCACCAATCTTCTGTACTCGCAGTTCGTTCGACTATCTCTATTCGATCGCCAGTATTGAACGACAGATCTCCTTCAGCCTGGGTCGGGAGATAAGAAGAAAATAAACAAAGTCACATAGATAAACACTGACCTGTGCTGCGAAATCATACAAAGCAACAACGTATTGCACCTGTGGTTTGGGTTTGGGCTTCAAGGGAGGCGGCGGCGGCGTTCTTTTCGTGGCGGCAACAGATGATGTGCCGCTTTCATTTGAAGCCGGGGAATACGGTGGCGGAGGTGCACGAGAAGCCGCGGCGGCCCCAGGTGGAGGTGGAGGTGGCTTCTTATATGAAGCAACTGAACCCGAGCCCGCTGGTGGAGTTCGGCTTGCAGCATTTGCACCAGTACCCACACTATTTTGGCTGCGGGAAGCTTGTACGAGCTTGGCTTGGGTAAAAGTCAACAGACGTCGCAAGAGAGCTTGTAAAGATGATACTTACAAGCGGATATCATTCGTTTGACAATCCCCAGGCTTTCGATGAGTTCCCAAGCGTCTGTCCGCTTGTTCTCATAATCTTGCTGAATCTGGGCACCTGGGACATTTGTAACGTCGTACTTAGCGTCTTCTGCGAAGGAATTAATCTTCTCAAGAATAATGTAGTAAATATTGAGTCTGAGAAGCGCCTTTCGTCAGGCCATGATGAAAGGCGAAACCAGAGAAGCCATACGTCATGTAGAAGAAAGAATCGAACAACGGGTCTATGAACTGGGTGGATAGTTGCATAAATCGGGGTAGGTCTGCTTTCAGAGCATTGTTAATGTATTCGTATTCCTGCGTTGCCTGTTCAAAATCTTGTTCCAGCTGAATGTCGTATGAGTCTAAGCCAGAGGGAGCAGTGATAACAACGAACCTTGAACAGATTCTTCTCGTCACTCAAAGATTTATCCTTCTTGTCCCTCAACTTCGTCAGCGAGTTGTTGAATCGATCGTAATCAACAAGCTGTGAACATTTAGGTGTTATGAACCATGATATAAAGGGCACCGAGCAGCTTACTTTGTGCTCTCTCTTCGTGATTGTCTTCCGGATGACTTTAAGCGTACCCTGCAATTCCTTCAACGGAGCAAGAACTCTAGACTCGATCAATTCCAATTCTGGGGCTACCAATGTCTTCAACTCCTCCATCGCAACCTGATGTTTTGCAATGTTACGAATGGTTTTCTCGGAGTTGGGGTGCTTTCCAATTAAATCGTATTCTCCAGGCAGGGGAGTGAGAATGGCAGTGAAATGAGTGCCGTAGCCTGCTCCAGCCGTGAAGAGAGCTAATTATGATCCATCACAAGATTGAACGGCACAGAAAAGACAAATATATGAGCATAGAGAATGTGGATGAAGCAATATAAGCAAGCGCACATGCAACTGCATCTGTGAACGATTTGATGTCCTTGAGTCACTTCTCCGCCCCTGTCTCCAAGCTGGCAAAGACACGAGTGTACTCGTCAATTTCAGGATCGTTGGACTCTGATCATCGATATGAAATAAATGTGAGAGTACGGTTATCAGTATTTCAATGAGATTTAACGTCTCCTCCGGACTCACTCTTGGAGAGACCGATTCTGCTCGTCACCGCAAATGGCGTGCTGAAGAAAACGATCGTTCAGACTCTCCTTTTACCGGAGATTTCCCAATCCTTACCGTTTAATAGCTTTGGTAAGGCCCTTCATATCTCAATTGGTGACTGCAGCCTACGACGGCAAGACCTCTGGTAATGAAACAAGAAGGCAGTGTGATGCCAAGTTTCACACGGTGCTGACAACACTTCGGAGGCGCGTCGCGCGATCAGTAAATTACATATGACTACATGTTAGATTAGTTTTTCGCTTTATTCACTCAGTCACCTGCACCCACGATGCCGATCCAACAACCTTCTAACCAAATCAAGTAAGCCTTTTCCTATGTTGAATGGAAGACCAGGGATCTGAGCTTGATTTGGAGACTAACCAACGTCTCTATCGTGCGATTAAAGAAAGGTGGCAAGCGTTTCGAGGTATTGTAATCTTTCAGCATTTTATTTAGGGAGCGTTGCTGATCGTGTTCTAGATTGCATGTTATAAGAATAAAGTCCAGGAATGGAGGACAGGAGTGCAAGTATGACCTCGCGGTCCATGGATTCTCAAACTGACTTTACTTCTAGCGAAACAAATCTAGACGACGTATTACAGATCAGTAATGTCTTTGTCAACGTTTCGAAAGGAGAACTTGCAAAGAGTGGCGATCTCCAGAAGGCGTTCGGTACTACTGATGTTCCGACAGTTGTTAAAGAGGTCCGTCATGATCGACATGACTTCGCTTATAAACGAACATTGCTTCCTAGATTTTGAAGAAAGGAGAGGTACAAGTTGGAGAAAAGGAACGAGATCATGATCTTTCTTCTCTACGAAAAGAGATCGCAACACTTGTAGCAGAGAAGTGTGTCGATCCCGCAACTCAGCGGCCGTACCCTGTGGGCATGATAGACAAGGCCATGGCAGAAGCTGGCTTCAGTGTGAAGCAGAATAAGACGGCTAAAAGTCAGGTTAGAGTTCGTCCCCCAAAGCCTGGCTATTGCTCATCTAGACATTATTATTAAGGTGGCAGAATGTATCAAGCAGTTGCAAACCGATTCTAACCTTCCAATACAACGAGCGAGAATGCGTGTGCGGGTGACGATGCCAACCACCGACAGCAAACGTCTCCGCGAAAAGATTACCGAAGGCGCGGAGAAGGTCGAAGACGACGAGACCGGGCAAGAAGAGTGGGAAGCTGTACGTGAGGACAACAATTGACTTCTGCTGTTACTGATTACTCTGCCCTTTAGGTCATGCTGATTGACCCAAGTCAATTCCGTGTCATTAATGAAATCCTGCAGAAGGAATGCAAGGGTCGTGGGCGAATTGAAACGATGGCATTCTCCGCTACAGCAAATACCTAGCTTCTCTTGTAATACATGTCCTGTATTGTAAATTGTTGTTGTACAAGCATCGTGTTTACATTTACATGTCCATCATGCTCTCGCTAATGAAGAACGTCGAAATTAGTGAGGTTAAGGTCACCCGATATTAGAGGCTTGACTGTGTGGTTCCAATTTTCATCCCATGTTCCCCACCTCCATTGCTGATGCCCAGGATCGTTTGACTGGGGTGGGGTATGCTCGGGTGAAAGGACTGAGTGACGTTTAGATGCGCGGGAAAGCGAAGCGCGAAGGTCATCGAGGTGCAGTGTCTCAGGAAAGCCAGTTAACAGATACTTCAAAACACGAATGCTTCAGTTTTCGTCGAGCGTTGAGAATGTAAGAAGGCCTATACCTCCAGCTGCTCTGCCAACTGTGAAGAAGTCCTGAAGACGCGACCATTCAAGCCATCTTTGACAAGTTCATGTAAACTGTGATAGAGGAATGAGCCATGAGACAATGAAACATTGATTGGTTGTACCATGCAAAATCCAAAGCGCAAACCGGCAGGCCGCACCCAATCATGTCGACAACCTTCATCGGAAGATCCAGCCCCGACGAGCTGGAATGCAAACTTACACCCAAATCCGCCGAACCTAAAGAGAAAATGTCACTTGACTACGGACGCAACGCCGCAAAATCATTTATACCTAGTAAAGTTGGATAGTCCTCTGCCTCCAGCCAAAGGCTGACACACCGGACCCACTCCCATTTTTTCTGAAGTTTGGCCACCTCGTTCATATATTTCTCCCGAAGTGGACCCCTGCCGGTGATAATAACCAGAAGTTTGGGAAACCTTGCCGCCTGAATTTCCTCTTCCTTTACATTTTCACGTAGACCCGATAGCTCTCTCGCACGCATTTCGTAAACCTGCAATGCTTCCAGTAGAATACCAAAATCTTCGTCAGGTGTCCAGGATGTGCTGGATACGAGAAGTGCAGGCCTATCGGGTCGCCGACTTGGTAATTGCACTTCTGTATATAGTGCTGTGGCTGGAATCGGTGGAACAACAGGAGAGATCTTGGCGCGGTAGTCGATACTATTGCGACGGGCAGCTGATCCTGCAGTAGATGAAACCGTTGGTGTTGGCTGATGCTCCGAAACAGTATGTGTGAAGGGTGTGGAGTAGGGTACTGAGGATTCGGGAAGAAAATCATGCAGGGAGGCCTGGAGCGTCAGAGAAGGCTTGAGCCGGACGAAGAGCTTACAAGAAGTGTGTTAGGATAGAAAAGTGACATCAAGTCTGGCCGAGTACCTCATGAATCTCCTGCGACGATGAGCGGTGGAAACGGCGGGGTGGCCGATCATGTAATACCAATTTATGACCCCTGGCAGGTGCTTGTTGTCATAAAAATCCAGCTGTAGAGAAATGTACTTACTGGAGGTCCCACTTTTGGACTAGATGATCTCGCATAGCGGTGGTCACAAATAGATGCGCATAGGCTTTCCTTCCAAACGTCGCTTCGAACCTTATACAAAGCGAGGCTGAGCTAAAGTGTACAGTGAAGGGATAAATCCGCACCAAGTTGCGATCTTGACAAAAGAATGCTCATTGCCTAATCTCAACGCCAAGATGCTGTAGCCCAGATTATGCCAGTCGATGATGACTTTGCTCCCTGTGACTTTTCCAACTAGCCAAACGACGGCGAGAGTAGGAATAGTAGGAGGATTCTGTTCGTTTGCATGAGTCAAAGCGTGATGCAGGGTGAGACATGCGACGAACTTGGACGAGAATGTATTCTGGCGGCTGTGTTATTCGTACAAGTATTACAAAAAGCAACGAACATATTTGGTGAAGGACCTTAATAGGACCATACAGGATGAACGGCAATAGCGATCCCACAAACTTGGGTAGGTCAGGAAGATGACATATTTGGACCTTGCTCTGCCGTTCCAACGATGGTATCAGCTTTGAGCCTGTGAAATGCACTTCAGAACGGTGGCTGTGGGTCAAGAACAAACAAGCGTACCTCCGTACCCAATGACATACGTTAAAAAGTCGTTCTCCGCAAAACTCTGGGCATGGTACATCATTCGCGGACTGCGACCGATGTCCCCGAGCACAACAATCGCTACAGTCCGAAGAGCGAGACTGTTACGCGAAAACGACCAAAAGCGCCATACAACCCACGACGCGACAAGTATGATGGCAACACTGGGCAAAAAGGTCACAGGAGGCATCGCATAAGATACAACTCGGACTCGGCGAAATTTCAATCCATATGTAGCATACACGTGATGTCATTGGCGCGTTACTCCAGATCCCCGACAAACTTTTTCTCTTCCCAGACGACGCAATGTCCTCAGTCGCATCTTCTTCACTGAGGTGCATAACAAGGTGCTCACAACACCTTCGGCCTCTCATTAGCCTGCCGTTGCGATCTTTTTCAATCGTCCGGCATGCTTCCATCTTTGCCAATGCATCTACACACACATTTCGACGTTTTCCTCACCGCCCCAACGAAAACCCCCTTATGAGTACGTATTCTTATCATGGGACGAGTGACTTATCCACGAAAGTGCATTTTCAGCACGCTCCATGTTCATTCAGACCGAAACTACACCCAACAACGATTCTCTCAAGTTCATCCCCGGCGTGCCTGTCATGGGAGAAGGTACAGCAGAATTTCTTGACACGCGTTCAGCGTTGGCTTCTCCGCTTGCAATTCGACTTATGGGTGTTGAGGGAGTAACTGGTATTTTCTATGGACCTGATTTTGTCACTGTCTCCAAAGACTCCGAAGTGACTTGGGCCGTTATGAAGCCAGAAATTTACTCTCTGCTAATGGAGTACTTTTCATCTGGCCAACCCTTATTCCGAAGTGACGAGGATAGGGAAAATGCCGGTCCTCAAGATACACGGATATTGGATACTGATTCTGAAACTGTTGCGATGATCAAGGAGCTACTGGAGACGCGAGTACGGCCTGCAATTATGGAGGACGGAGGAGATATCGAATATCGAGGTTTTGATGAGAGCAGCGGTCTAGTTCATGTGAAACTGAAGGGGAGCTGTAGGGGTTGCTCCTCCAGTACCGTTACGCTGAAGTCTGGGATTGAACGGATGATGATGCATTATATTCCTGAGGTCAAAGGCGTGGAGCAGGTCGGTGTTGAAATACTCCAACCTACTTTAACTCAGCTTTTGCATTGTTCGTCCCCAGATCATGGACCAGGAGGAAGAGATCGCTCTAGAGGAGTTCAACAAGCTGGAACAAAAGCTTGCCGGAAAGACAGCTCAAAAAGATTCCAGGTGAGTCACTCAAATATTTCAAGAGATTTTAGAAGTGACAATCTTTACGTCTTTGCGGACAGTATGGCACAGTATATGTCTGTCTAATTTCAAACAGAAAAACCTTCATGTACCTGCCCGGGTTAATCATCAGGTCGCGTGGCAGCATCTTCCTACAATCTCAGTCAAATGATCTGTCTGCTGTGAAATACAAGCTTCTTCAAATTCTTGATGCCACGCTTGCATTATAGCTTTCCCAAGTCATTCGCTGGTCGGGATTTTGGTTTCATTGCACTCATACACAAGATGTTTGCGAATACTGCCATCATCGAGCTGAAGTTCCGACAAACATATGCTATTTGTAGGACTATGTCTGTTTCTGTCGAACGCAAACTTTTTTGTTAAATGTAGCCCTGATTATGTAATTGTCGCGGTTGCCGCTTGGGCCGAGGTTAACGCTAACCGGTTAGCAATATCTCAGCCGCTTCTATTACTATTAAAACTCTTGAGCATCCACTTTCCAAGCTTTATTCCCTCACACGCTCTCAGAAAGGAAGGTTTTTCAATCTGCACATTACCTCTCCTCTTCCCCTGTGGTCCGAATGATCATTTTCCCTGGCCAACATGGTAATCTCATCGCCTTGCAAATTCGCACATAGCGCTCACCAGTTACATAGGTCTATGTAAACAGTAAGAAGTTTGCTTGGTTAGTCGATTCTAGTCCTCGAGTCCAATCCAACTTCTCAAAGCTCTCTTCTAGTGAATCTTGTATCAAAGGACACCGTTCCTCATCATGTCATCACAACGATCGTCCTCTATTCGAGATAAAGAAGAAAGGACGTCCAGTTTCGCAGTGTGAGAAGTGTCGTGAACTGCGCCAGTCGAAACGAGTACACTCAAAGTGTACGTGCAATGAACGTGACAGTGCATCGAAAGACGATCCTCCCAAGGCAGTTCTTGGAATTAAATGTACGCTATCGCCCGCACAATGTCCATGCGTCAGAACTGGCTAAATTCTCTCTACTCAAAACAGCGAAAAGATTCATGCCTATCGTTCCAGCACTCCCAAATGGCCTCCAGGATGTCTTGAAGACTTCCCGAATTACTAGCTCACCTGCCGATGTACGGCAACGAGGTAAACTTCTACTATCATACGCAGCGAATATCTCTCATTAGGGATATCCAGTCGACACGCTGTTGAACCCTTGCAAATGTAAGAGTGTATGGCATTGTAGATGTCAACAATCCATCTTGCAAGAACGGACAGAACAGGACAATGGGTTGGACGCACTTGCTCGCGCTGCTGCGATATCTGAAAATCCACCTTCTATGCCTGTGACTCATGTCGCATTACTGAAAACATCTAAACGAATATCGTCCCGCCCATCTAGTCCAAGCAATAGCAATAACAACGCACCCAACAAACGAACGAAGCATGCTGAAGCATCACTTTCCCCTGGTCCCGATCTAGCTCCTATCTTCCTTGATACACTTCCATCATCATCCGGAGGTCCTTCGCGCTTACCATATTTTGAGACAATGCCCCCGATGAGTATTATAAAGTCTCTCGCTGGTTCCGGCTGTACGTGCGGCTTTCAATGCGCTTGCCCGGGATGTATCGAACATCGCGGGACAGAACATGCTTCTTCCGCGCGCAAGGACTGTGCTGATGGGTGCGGCACTTGCGTAGATCACACCTCCGGCATTGCGCTACCCACTGCCTCCAATGGTGCATCCTCATCTTCTACATCCAATATCCTCGATCGATTCTTTGCTCGGGCCGCAGCTCTTCCCGCTCCACCGACCAATCGCAAAATGGGCGTTGGCTCCACATTGGACCCTGTGAACGTAATGGTGTATCCTGAAGTGGTCCTCAATGATGACGATCGTGCGCTTGCCTTCGGACTGGTAAACGTTCCAAAACTGGAGTGCTGTGGTGGCACCTGTGGTTGCCCAGAAGGGACATGTGGATGTGGAAAGGCTTGTGACGGTTGTTGCAAAGATCATTTCCCCGGCGAAGACCAAGCTTCACTCCGAATTGACCAGGGACGGAAAACAATGGAATCTCAAGTTATACCCGCTGTGGCGGTCGGTACTGTTGACTTGACACCATCTATGGCTCCTGTAGACAGCGGTGCAAACAAGGCTGTTTCGATGGCGCAATGATCCTTTAATTTCCTGTTTCTGTTGGCGCGGTATGTACATTAATATATTCAGGATTCTTATCATTGTATATAGTCAATCATGCAACAAATTTCGGATATTAGTAGACTCGTGGATCATGAAACCCCAGTGTCTTGGAATAAAAAATTTGTTCAAGTCAGTACAATTGCATACTCCTCATGATAATACAATATGGAAGGCACAGGTTGGGTTAAAACCATGATATTTGTGACCCTTAGAGAAAAGACTACACCCTGCAATGATGCCGTCAGATGAGTTGGTTCAAAATATTCAACTGAAAAGAAGAAAAATCTTACGTGTCATCTGAAAGGACAGTGCGTAAAAATTAGTTTGTCATCACACAAGCACAAAAACTCTGATCACACCATCGTAGTGGAATCGTGTCTGTTAACAAGACATCAAACTATTGAGAAAGTCTACGCGTGCAATTATTAGGGATTTTGACAGACCTTCTTTGGGTTGTCGGGTGCGTTGCGGACATAGCGATCATTGTCAACAGGGCTTGATCGACAAGATGTTTTAGGAACAACATACATAGGCGTAAGAGACAACGTACCGTTCCTTCTTCTGAGAATATAAATTATAATCAGAAGCTTGCAATAACGAATACAGTCATAACAGCACCTTGCATGACGCGAGCATACTTTGAATTGTTACACAGACGGCAACGACGCTAAGCACGGGTGACCACTCAGTCCCGAGAATAGAAGCACATATCTGGAATGTGAATTCTCAGTTCGCGCAAAGAGATGAATCATGAGAGGAAACCGACATGGCCATTAGAGTACACGTGCTTAAAAAGTATGAACAAAAGCTCGAAAGTGTAGAAGAAATGACCTACGGGATGAATAGGCGATGTATGGCCATCTAGCACAACAAACTGGACTGCGGGCGCAGAGATTGGATAACTTGAGTCAAATCTGAACTGTAGGGTATACTTCTCGTCCTGGAAGCACGCTTGATCCACCGGAACAAATGAGGGCGACATTAACGGCTTACCTTGTAAAGTGACTCGCCCATAACCTCTATCGTAAACCACCATGTCTCAAAATCATCGGCCTTGGCGAGCGTAATTCCTGCATGTGTTCATATATCAGTATAGTCCAAGATATCAAGGGATAGAAGGGATCGAAAGAGCAGGTAGGTACTCCAGGGTCCACTATGATGGACTCACCAACTGGGCATCCTTCGTTCCGGATCTCGGTCAATTCCTTACCGAGACGCCTCGCAGAGATGGAGGCCATGGCTCAAGAAGGAGTCCAAAATGACAGAATATAAAGAAAGAGATGTATTTATGCGGGTACTTACCACACCTCCCTGTGGTTGCCAATCGGAGATAAAGCTGTGACAAACAGGTATAAACATGAACACCTATATAGCGTCGGCTTTTTTTCCCTTTTTTCTTTCAATGTCATGTCTCCCTGCCATAGAGTCACTTGCTGTCCCCACATTATATCAGGGATATGCAGGCGCTCGTGGGGATACAGATTATCGCAAGGTCATACCACGCCATGCCTGGAAGGTGTGGAAATCCATTTTCTTGGAGCACCGTCGCTTGTGGCCTGGCATGATACATTCATTTCACTTAGTTTTAAATTTATTGACACATCTAGATATCATAATATCAGTACATTGACATTGGTCCCTATCTTTTGTTCAAGCCATATCTTCGGTTTTTGCCTTGTCAGCCTTTTGTGCCTTCTCAATTCTCTGTTCCCTGTCCAGGTTGATATCATCCAGTATTTTCTTGGCACCCATGTCACTCAGCGCCCTTGCAAGCATGCCTCCAACCTCCTCTGCCTCCTCTCCACTTGCCACCCTGGCTTGTACGGTGTGCTCAACATGGAGATCGCCGGCGAGTGCTGTCACACATCCAGTCAGAGTCAAGGTACCGGCCTTCTTGTCTCCGACTTCCACATCCAATTTGCTTGAAACTCCAATCGGCACGCTACACCCACCCTCGAGCACGCGTAGACACGCGCGCTCAGCCAAGCACATCCATTCCGTCTCCCAATGCATCAACTTTCGGCATAGTGCCAGTGCTTCGGTGTCATCGTTGCGAATCTCTACAGCGAGAGCACCTTGGGAAACAGCGTGATAAAGGATGGGAGGTTTGAGATCGGCGATGATCCGGTCACCCATCCCGAGACGTACAAGACCTGCTTTAGCAAGGATTAAAGCAGCGTATGGTCCATCAGATGCATCGAGTTTGGCAAGGCGAGTGTTTCTGTGGTTGGCGCACTCAGCTACGATGCAAGAGAGCAAGATCATACGTACAAGTTTCCTCGCTTCCGAATATTACATTAATAGAAAGTAAATTTGAAAAATTGGATCGCTCACCGCATCGAGGAATTTGAGGGAGGGATAATTTCTTTTCAACTGCGCAATCCGGCGGACACTGCTTGTCCCGACCACACTTCCTTCCGGCAGCTCTTCGAGGCTCTTCCATGGTTTCCCACTTTTTACAACAAGGCTGTCAACTGGATCCTCTCTTTTCAATATCGCCCCGATAGAGCACCCCTCCGGCAGTGTCGTTGGGACATCTTTCAAAGAATGAATGACCATATCAACCCCGCGCTCTTTCAGCACAATCTCCAACTCTTTAGTCCAAAGAGCCTTCCCTCCAATAAGATAGAGCGCTTGGGATTGATTCTTATCGCCAGAAGTTGACATAAAAGACGTCGAGAACGTAGGACCCTGACGGTCAAAATCGCCATCGCTTGCAGGAGGATGAAGTTCCTGGAGAGAGGCTAGGACGATATTGGTCTGGATTTGTGCTAATTGTGAAGCTCTTGAAGCGAGAACAAATTTTCTTGAGGAAGATACGGTTACTGATGGTTGTGCGGACGCCATGGCGAGCTGCGAAAAAGTGGGGAGTGGTATAGTTGCAAGAAGATGCGAAATATGTTGATCGGACTTCCCGAAATGGGATTTCCTTCTTCGATCGACAAAACTTGAACTTTTCCAGGCCAGTGTCTCTTACCAACAGGGCACTGGAGAACGCTTATGTCCTAGTCTACCTACCACCTTCACTCACGCAGTGGTGAATACACGATGCTACAAAGTCAACTTTGTACATTATATCTAGTTACAATATCTATAGACAAGAACTTCGAAGCGTACTCCTATTTCAACAGGCGAGCCAGGTATAGTGTTTTTATGAACGACGGTGAAAAGTATTTACATGTAACAAACTAGGACACACGGATGCTACTACAACAAGAGCAGCTACTTCTACTCAGATCTGAAGTGCCGCGTTCCCCAACACCTATTTTGACGTTTCGGATTTCTCGCTGGTGATTCTAGATTCAATCTTGTTCAAATACCAAGCCGAACATTTGCCCGTGTCAGATTTAAATCAATAATTATCGATAGGTGTAGCGGTAATATTGACGATCATACTCGTCCTGGTCTTTTTGCTTGTGGTAAGTCTGGGAGTCAGGTTGTAATCCCTTACCTCGTGCTGATTTCTTTATCGTGTGGGCATGTTGCAGGAGATGGCGGAACAAGTACGAATCAGCAGTATTTCTTCAACTCTACCACAAATTTTTCTTGTGGCATAAACATACACAGCATCATCCTTCAATGCCTTTCAAGCATGCCAGGTCATGATAGTGATGTCCTTGATCGTTCTGTCATGTTTAGGCTGGGGCACTATGCCTAGGCATATCATAACACGTACGACTATAGCTAGTTAGTGTAGGTAGATACCAATATACTCTAACATCGTAACAAACTATGTAGTACATCAACTCAAGCTCCGCGAGCTTGTACCCCTGTCAACGCCACAAAAGTATCTCTACACATATGAACCAAGATTGAGATAATTTGATGCCTTCCTTTCATCTTCCCTCAGCTGAATCATCAATCTCAGGGACGCCATACCTAGCACATGTCCTGGAGTCCAACACACTCTCCCTAATTTCTGAAGACCTTGCAGGCATGACTTCTGTGGACAAGGAAATAGAAATACGTAGATTAGCTACTTATGAATGTGAGTGTGAATTAGTTCAAATTGTGTTACGTACAACTCATCCTGTTCAAAATACAGTGATGTTCAAGATATGGACCAGCAGATGGAGATATGAAATATGCATGCCCCAGACCTGGGCAGGTGGATTCAAGCCATACATCGTCCACAAATGAAGTTATCTCGTAGACCCAATCATCGTGGTATGAACAAACTTCATGAGGGTCAAGTGTGATGACAGCTCTTCGTAAGAAACACTGAAGATGAAGACCAACAAAATGACTGACCCTTTCAAGGGAAAGGGCTCCTGCATGAGTCGACCCAGGCTCGAACTGAGGACCTCCTGTGCACATCATTCGATGTGAGACAGATGCGATAACCAACTACGCCATCGACCCTTACGACTGAGTACAAAATGTCCTGTAAAGATTGAGGCCGATCATTCTGCGTACCAAATTCTGCGAGTGGATACGATAACCAAATATGTCATCGACCCAGCTGAGACGTTTGCGCTTGACCACTGACCGGTTATAGTGTCGCGAAACTAATTCGAGAACTTGTGAAATAGAACGTAGTCCCGCGCGCCAAGCATGGATTGGGACCATAGACATACACAAACCCATTGTTCCTCTCACAAACTTCTCTCATCCTTCACACTCTCCCACACTTTCGCCGCAACGTTGTCCATTTCCTCAATCCACACCTTCCCACCTTCCAAATCCCCAGTTTCCCTCTTTTGTCGCTCAACAAGACCGTACGGCACACCACTATCACCAGAAGCTGACAGCCCCGGCACGAGTGGGAGTTCTGCAAGGATTGAAATTTTTAGGCGGCTGGCGGTCTCTCGAAAGTGATCAGGTGGCCCGAAGATATACTGCATGTGTGAATGAAGGGTCGTCGTTGTTGCGGAGCAAGTAGGACAGAGGTAGTATGAGTTATTGAGTACGAGTCCCGTTATCTGATGGGCTTGTGTTGAGTGCGTGTTTAGAAAAATCAGGTCATGCAAGCACTTACAGGGACGGAGACCTTGCGGAACATTGATATCCCTTTCTTTACGTCCGCGAGGGCGACATTTTGAGGTGTTGATACAATGACGGCCCCTGATTTCCAACTTTACTCGCCGCAAAACGAGCCTGTGGAGGAATAGACGTACCATCAACTTTTACCAGTTGACCCAGCGTTAGAGGTACATCACCTGTCCCTGGAGGCATGTCGACTATAAGAACATCCAACGGGCCGCCATTCTGCGACCAGTCGACATCGAACAAAAGCTGCTGTACAGCTTTTTGCACCATGAGGCCGCGCCAGACAACGGCTGTGTCGTCTTTTGAATTCGTTTCTGCAGAGCGGGGAAGAAGATACCCCATGGACATTGTTGGGAGTCCGTGATTTATAAGGGGTCGAAGAGCGCCAGCTGAAGATATGTCAGAAAATGTTGAACTTTATGCAGAAGAGCAAAGATGAACCTGAAGTAAGTTCGGGTTCTCCACAATTTTGTAGGCCCATTAGCGTGGGCACGGAGGGTCCAAACACGTCAAGATCAAGTATCCCGACGCGAAACCGCGTAGATGTCATCGGGTCTTTTAATCCAGACAAACTGAACGCGAGATTCACTGTGCAACCGCTGTAAGCATTATGAACCAAGAGTCGCATCATGAGCGTGCGCACCCGCAATTGTACTCTTCCCAACACCTCCCTTGCCACTTGCCACAGCGATCACCTTGCGCACATTCGGTATATTCCGCTTCATGATTGGACCACCTCGCCGGGGCATTTGCGGGGGTACACCACGTCGTGGTAGCCCCTGTAGGATCATCAGAATAGTTCAATACACAGCATAGTAGGACATACAAGAGGATTCTCATGATAGACAGACGAAGTTGTACTGAAAAGACGGCGAAAACGAATCATGACAATTGATATCGAACCCGCAACAAAGTCGGAATTAGGAATTCGGATTTCTTCAACGTGTTGCCGCTTGTGTGCCGCATCTATCTCGCATACCTATCTTCCTCACCCTGGTGCTTTCATTAGTCTCGAGGGCAGTATGGCGTCTGACCAACTGCTCCAGGATCTACATTTGACGCGACTGCCACCCGGGCTGCCACTAGAAGCACGGCTTCGCCTGATTCCTGCTTAGACGTCTCTGACTTCTGAGCTTGTGACTTTCGCTTCGACCTGGTGCTCATTGCTCTCAGAGAGTGTACTTCATCTGCCGATGGCCAAGAAAGCGATCCGATCACAAAGTTCGTTCTCTGAAGCACGAACACTAGTGCGAAAGTTGAACGTGTTTTAATAGGGTACACAACGGCGTGCTGGACGGCAGTCGCACACTGATCGTCTCGTTATTATCAATCTCAACTCTTCATCTGACCTTTGTAACGTAGGTGGACGTGCTGCGGGAGACGGCGGAATCAGATGGACAATTTCGAACTCGACTACATGGGATTGGTTTCCCTATGTCACTAATGCTGTTCATGGTAGGGCGGTGGGACCAGTGCTTAACACAGATGGGTTATCGGGTGATCAATACTCCTTGTGC
Source organism: Termitomyces sp. DKA64 (assembly GCA_017657295.1). NCBI lineage: Eukaryota > Fungi > Basidiomycota > Agaricomycetes > Agaricales > Lyophyllaceae > Termitomyces > Termitomyces sp. DKA64. The sequence continues at coordinate 32,916 of JAGGAV010007789.1, forward strand.
AACTCCTTTCTTCACTCCCGAGCAGAGATGGATTGTGCGTTACGTTACAAGCAAAACAATTGAGATGACATATCTGCTATACCTAATAAAGTGATCCAGAAATCTTCTCGGTCAATTGAATATCTACAAAAACATTTCATTTACATTACTATACATGATACTCTACAAGACGAGATGAGCGGAGAGATGCTTGGAAAGGGTGCACAAAGTAGGCAATTCTGAACTGAGATAAAAGAAAGCAAGATATCCGAAAGCAAAGCACACCAACGAAATTCCATCATGTCACATCAAATTTCGAGGAACTCCTTGTGCATGTCTGCCAAGGCGGCGCCTCCGACACCCATGAGTCCAAGTTGGGAAACGACGACAGCCGTATGACGATAAAGAGTTTCAAGCAGAGGGGTCGCTGGCCGCCCTTGTGATTCTAGATTGTATATCAGAACGAATCGAAAAGTGAGAGAAAAAGAAACGGACTCACTAAGGATTGCCTGATTCAACTCGTTCGCAAGGGCCATCTTTGTAGAATGGCCAACCACTTCCGCTACGACACCACCCGCAGTGATCGGATCCTCCCAGGCCACGATAGCAAAGGTGCGCTTGAAAATTTGCCTAACCTCTGGGCGCACATCTTCTTTGTAATCATTCGACAGCGTTTGGCCATATGCAATGGCTTGGTGAAGAGCTGATTCGTAGCGTGAGAGCATGTTTCCAAGCATTCCCACCGTGTCTGTTCCGGCGACAGAGCCTCGACGCCGTGAAAGACGAGCAGGGACTGTAGAGCTGCCGAAGCCATTGGTGGTTGTAGAGCGGGGGGACGCGACAACACTTTCTTCATCGACATCCATGCCATCCGTGAAAACACCGTCCATGTTTTCAAAAACACCCTCATCATGGCTGGTCGTTATATTCGCCCCTGTCGCTGTTTCTAGACCGGCATTTTTCATCTTCTTGAGCTCCGCCGCTTCTAATATCAATTCCACAAACTTTCGACAGCGAAGCTTGAAGAGCATTAAGCCTTCCTCGGCCTGAAGGACAGTAGGATAATACGTCCTTGTATCTTCGATAGCCCTGTCAACATCCTCTGCGATGACTGCGTTGACAATCTTTGTCCGTCGTTCCAACTCGGCATCTTCTTCATCGTCCTGCGGTGCACTCATATCTACATCGTTATCCTCCCGAGCTAAAGTCGTCGCAGCATTCAGGGGCTGTGGTACTCGAGTTTCGGTTTCTCGCTGTTTCGCAAAAGCTTTAACCGTCTTAGCGTATCCATAATGCTCCAAATATGAGAACACAAGCTCATTGATCGCTTCTTTAGTCTGTTCGTTAGAAAGTCTTTCCCTCGAGTCAGAGAGAAGAGCGCTCGATTTGACACCACAGATATTTAACAACGAGGCATCGGGCTGTCTCTGGAGTATTCTCGACCAAACGTTGTTGCGCTGTTGCAACACGTAGAAGTCGATGTCAAATTTGAATGGTTCATGGCCGAAGTTTGCCCGAACAGCTTCACCAGTATGGCGCATGCCAATGGACGGAAAGAGATCTACATTCTTGCCGATGTTGTCAAAAACAGGGCCTGATCAAGACAAAAAGGCTGAGTGAAACTTGTTATTGACTTCTCTGAAAGGAGAAACTTACCGATGAGAGTACCATTTCTCGTGAAGAAAGCCCTATGGGTCGTGAAGTCGATTCCACATCCAATGATATCCCCAGCTGAAACATATAAGGACGGCATTCTTGTTTTGAGCAGAAAGACCGAAACGTACTTCCAAAAGTAGGGCCGTACTTGGTACCGTTCTTCTCGGCCGCAAACGAGCAGCCATCGTCTCCATGGTATCCCCAGGAATTTGGTTCCCATCCGGGAAGACGGGACAATTTGACATCAGGTCCAGCAAAGCTATGACACGAATTGAGTCGATCAAAGGTGCAGAAGACATGGTACAAACCCGATACTGATATGACTGCAGATGGCGTAAATGAGTGAAGAATATGGTTATGAGGCCAAAACACACCCTTTCTGCCCCTTGCTTATGATTTCAGTTTCATAATAATATATTCCGCAAGCAGGAGGAATGGATTGGACAGTTCTCGCAGCAGCAGCATCCTTGTCGCCACTGCACGATGCACCTTGAAGAAAGTTTGTTGATGAAAGAAGAACTTAGAGTAGCCTGAGGTCAGAACATACCGTGATAAGTCAGGTCCCTGCCATCTCCTGACACACTCAAAAAAGTATTGCGGCATTGATCACTCCATCGCGTCGGAAGCCTTAAGATCCGAGCCTGTGGAAGTGTGGAGAGGGGAGTTGAAGGAAACTCCCGTGGGGGACTGATATTGCTTTCTTCGTCAGAATCCAGTATCTGAGGCGAAGAGTGAGACTCGCGGGATACTGGTTCCACTTTGCGACTTGGAGGAAGAGTCGGCGGTGCATCTGTATGGAGCATGTGCCTCAAGGCTGAATAGTCGAGATAACTTGGCCTTGGGAACACAACAGGGGGTGGATGGGATGGCGAAGTCGTATGGCCTGGAAGGGGCCTAGATGCACTGGTACCTCTCGCATCCGCACCGCTTGTCCTACGTGTACGTAATGGTGAAGTTGAGGGAACACATGTCGTATCAATATTGTGTGAGCCTTCGCCTCCAACGCGGACGACCCGTGGTTCGTACGTCGGTGTACTTCGAAAGGAGTCCCGGCCAGGCGCACTCCCTACAGTCATTGATCGTGTGGTTGGTCGTGCTGAGGAATGAGTGGCTGCACTACTGCTGCTCCCCCGGCTTCCGTATGAAACACCCAAGCCTCTATGATCGTCCACAGTGCTCGAGCGTTGAGGGAGCTGCTGGCTGGAAATTCTTGGGCGAGGTGGCGGTGCAAAAGGAATGGAAATTGCATTCTCAATGTTTCGAGACAGAGTAAGAGAAGAGGGGCTCCTGGGACCGATGGGTATGCTTGCAGACCTCGTAGGTCTGGACATTGCGCTGGTGAGCTGCCCAGAGTTAGCTGAGATATTCACAAAGGCTAAGCGGCGGTTGAGGAGGATAAGAATGATGAGAAGAGCCAAACGTCGACGGGACTAATTGTCCGTCACGATTTGTCACACTTACGCGTTCAACCAGTTACTGCGATGGTGCGCCCATTCCTCTCACAGAAACGGCTTATCTGACGTCTATCAGGAGCAATCATACAGAATAGCCCCCGCCAATACGACCAAATCTGCTTCTGTTCAGGACACTGCCAATAGCCTCGGTCTACACGACACACTTCGGTATGGTCCCCGGAGCCTTGCTGCTGAGGTGCAGACAGAGAGCAATCTGAGGACTCGCTTAGAGAATGTGGGCCAATCTTCTCTCTGAGACCATCTACTGTTGCCGATTGCTCTTTGTAGTGGGAAGCGACCCAAGATAACACCAAACTGAGCCTTCAACGAAACATCTATGGCATGCATGCCCCCATGCGGCTGCTGATGGAGCGCAAGATCGTGACACAGGGGACCGTGAGTGGCATTGTTACATATTTTCGCTCGCACACATCTGGACGCGTCCGAACCATTGCTTAGAACCCATTTGCTGCTGCTATGTCTCTGTCAAACCTCCATTTGGACATCTTGATGGGTCGTGACGAGACTCTTGAGCCTGCAGATGTCTTTCTGGGTGAGTGTCCTGCAGTTCTATTCAACTTGAACTTGGATACACTTACAATATTCCAGGAATGGAGAGTGGGCCCTCATTAGATATTCACGAAGAACCAAAGAAGAAGAGCATGTAAACTATCTCCGCTAATTTACCACATTGCGTCTCTAGATTTGCTTGGATCCGCCCGAAACTTAGCAGGGCAGTACAGTCCGGATCGCAGCCTCGTCTGCAATCGGTTTCTGACGAACGCTTGTATGATGAACGACTGGGATAGTCAATCTGTGTTATTAGTGTCAATATTTCATCAACTCGGTTGCATGGCTAGTGTACTCGTGGATCATCCTCATTCGTATATTGTCGTCGTCATGCATAGTCTTCTTCGTCATAAGATAATCGAAAATTTAACTCCAGATATACATCAATCCACCTGAGATATCACCATGGTGGTGACACCGATGATACACCCTCAGCGGCATAAACGCCCTGTTCAACAACAGACCGAGCGCTTACCACACAACCTTCCAACAACGGGATACCTGCATATACATACGAGCCACATATCCAGATCCCAGTTCCTTGCACATCCGTCAGCCTGCCAGCACCCTGCAACTCTCCCAACCGCGCCGATCCCTGGCCGGCACACTGCCACCACTTCCGCCCATCCTCTCGGTATAGTCCTTCCAATGCCTTCTTTGATTCCACGGATAATACGGCTCGCTCCAATCTCGCGATACTCAGAATACTGTCTTCTTCCGGTGATATTAGTGGGTTGGTAGTTTGGAAAACAGGGGGTAAGTGTGTTGGGTATCCCCTGGGTGGGCGTAGCACATGTGTAGCCATCGTATATGATGGCGGCACTGTCGTCGTGCTCCAGTCAAACGTATCCTTTTCTCTATCCACTGCGTCCTGGTCGAGACATATAAGGTTCAAATCGCGTTGATCCCTCGGATTGTCAGGAAGGAGTGTCGGATCAGTGTGATTGATAACAATAGTTGAGCAATATTGAAAATTTTCCAGGCATTTCAGTTGGGCGTCGACAGCGTGTCGTTTTGAGCTCGTATGGGGTAGAGCATCTCGATAAGACCTCAGCAGTGGTACAGCCCGTGTTGCCTGCGTCGCAAATATGATGTGATGGAAACCGGTGTGAACTCGAGGGCCTCCGAGGGTGTCACATTCGATATTGCTTCTATTAGGATCATTAGGATCAGGAGATATAGAAGTGATAGTTGAAGCCAAATGGATATTTCGTGCAGTTGTCGTTAACCTTGCTACTACTTCGCGAACCCCATGTATCACGACGTAATGGTGAGTGCCTAATGTTAACCAGATATAATCTGCAAGCGAATCATGGGATCATGAGAGGGGATGATATAATTCGAGTAAGCGATAAGACAAACCAAGAAACTCTTCAACAGGGTGTCGTAACACATCCTCCTCTGGAGCTGTACACACTGCAGAGAAGAGTGGAAGAAGAACAGACTGGGTATAATCTTTCCACGCTAGATCCATCCCGGTCCATCTCGAAATGATATCTTTCGGGATGGTTTGCTTCGTCCATTCCTCAAACGTCATCTTGTAGATCATCTTTGGCCGCCAGAAAGGTAAGGAATGCAGGAGCATTCGCACGTAACACACCGCGATATGTAGTGTCAAGAGCACAAACAATCCCATGGTCCATATTCTCGTGAATGCACGCGTGAGGAAACCGTTACCCTTGGTTAGGTGGTACGGCTCATCCAAAATCGACGGCATGCTGAGCCCTGCACGACCAGACGATCCATTATATATCATAGTCGCGTTAATTCGCCTCTCCTGAGTGGACGAAGATGGAGCAAGTAACGAGAACGAGTACGCGAAATTCGCTTCACGAAATGCGACTCCCAAGCGGGTGTATAGTGCGATGAGCTGGGGATAATATCCTGTCCATGTTCAGCGTAAGTCTATCATCCGTGTTGAAGAACCAACGTCACTACCTCCTTGGAAAGATCTCATAGGCACATCTACCCTCCATACATCTTCAACAGCCTCAGAATCCGAGGCAGGCAGGGTTACCGACGAAGAATCCATTCCAAGCATAGGTGCCTGACTCTCTATGATTTCGATACACTACAGATGAACGAGGCTCGACGAACCTTCTCAAATAGGTGCACTTCGAACTCGACATCAGACTCTTGAGCAACGGGCTTATTCAGCAAGTAGGTGGCGGTCAGACCCGCCAGACCACTGCCAATGACTGCGACCTTGACTTGACGGGTCATGAAACCTCCTGAAAAGTACCTTCCCCGTTATTTGAGGCTGGGAAGGCCAATTAATAACAGGCCGGATAAGTAGCTTCTGGAAGTTATTTACATGGCTACCGGAGTCCGCTTCTGCTGTACCATTCTAGAAGTAAGTATTCTCATCATAAGTACATAGTGTGAGCCTAAACTTACGTTTTGGCTTCGTTGGTCAAGTATCTATCGATATCTGTCATCAGCCATTCACATATAGAATTTTGTTGCTTACAGATTTGTGGTCAGAAAAAGCGTGATCCGAGTCCCGCGGGCATCATCGACAATTGGACTGGACTGCCCACTGAAAAATCAAATTATGCCATACCAGTCGCGTCAAGTCTTGGTTGAAATTTGACATCAGGAATTATAGAATAAGTGGAGAATAGTATACATGTTCAATTACAATACATATGGGAGCAAAAGCACTGGGAAACAGCTACAGTTGTCACATCGAAATAAAGAGGCAATAAATCCGAAGTTGATATCGAAACCGGTCAATACCATTGTAGACACGCACAACACTAGGGCTACTTTTGTGTCAAATTTCGCTATTCCATTCCATTTCATCTGTCTATTGCTGAAGTCATCCATGTTTAGATCTTTCTGAATTTGCAAGGATATGATACCCATCAATTGGGGACTAGCGCAGCATTCACTTTCGCGTTCTGATGACATGTTTGCTAGGACTACAAGTCCATATTTTCTTATAGATCGTGGTACGGACCCCGGCTGTTCGTGCGCGGACCGCGCCAGTAATACCAACCAACCAATTAATCATTGTAGACACGCACAACACTAAGGCTACTTTCGTGTCAAATTTTGCTATTCCATTCCATTTCATCTGTCCACTGCTGAAGCCATCCATGTTTAGATCCTTCTGAATTTATTTGCAAGGATATGATACCCATCGATTGAGGACTAACGCAGCATTCACTTTCGCGTTCTGACGACATGTTTGCTAGGACTACAAGTCCATATTTCCTTATAGATTGTGGGAAACTGTTTATCTCCAGGAATTGTAAGAGAAGCTGTTTCATATCTGGGAAGTTGAAGACATCACAAAGGCTCAAAGAATTGAGGAAACAAGTACGATTATTTGAGAAGACAAGCGGGAACGGTAGAGCTGATGGCTGCGAAGCTCCTTATTCTCGTCTACTAATTCTGATTATAACAGAGGACACAGAAACGGGGTGACGGTGGATCAACCATTGTGTAAAAAGTTTGGCGTCCGGCACATAAACGGCAGCTTGCGGAATCCCAAAGTTTGACAGGGTCACGTTTCATTTCACATTCAAAACGACCCTCCCCATCGGGATGTCTGTTGTATTCCTTCATAGATAAGAAAAAATACAAAATTCAATATATTCTATACATCAGATATTAGAGATGTAAGCCTGAGAATTTCTAACAGATTTGTATTATTGAGAGGCCGAAGGCATCCGAAATGTTCATTCCTTGTGCGTCCAAATGTTACTTATGTAATAAACATTGGAAGTCCTCGCACTGGGTAAGTGGGTGTCTTGTGAACGAGGCGAACATAGAGCAACTACTGTCAATGAGAAATCTGCTGGATGTTACAATCCCGAGCTCCCTTTCCAAAGCCATCTAAATAAACCCCAATTCTCTCTCTTTCATTAGTCTTGAATCTTTCCTGCTTTGAAGTCACTGGTCGGAGGCAGATCCTCTATATCTCTGGAAAACCGCGTTTGAAATGGTCCTGAAGAGAAGTAAATTTGAAAATCACCTTGACTGGCATGCATATATCGAACCGAATGAGACGATCGGCATTGATACTGTCAACTGCACCATCGTCTAACCGTCGTGTAATCTGAATGTATGTCGGGGTATATTCCTGCGAAGGCGGCAAGTGCAATAGCTCCAAAATCCACAAAACGTCAGAATAGATGTCAAACACGTCGCCCGTGTGCCCGATAAAATGTCTTGGATGGGATAAGGACAGTGGGTAAATGTCAGCCAGGCAACGACCTCCGACGACCTCAAAGACCTAATTCCCTTAGCGGCCTGGTCAGGGTCAGCTTTAATTTTGAACGAAAGAACTGCCTGTTCATATGAAATCACTGCGATCCTGTGTTGTGGACAACGAATCAGGCTCTTGGGTCGTGATGAGCTATACGAGCTAAGATAAAGGATAGAATCGACGAAGAGAGGGAAAATTTACAAAACCAGAGTTGAAGCTTGAGAAATGACGTTGAATGAATTTCGGAGTGGACATACAATCGGGATCCTCCAGGGCCGACAGGTTTGTTACAATTTATGGAGTCGTCTGTTGCTTCGCCCACTGGCACAACTGTCTCCCAGGCCCCAGCCATGCAATCAATGGGATGGCCATCTCTCGTCGTTCGTGGCCTCTGCCAATATTGTGTGGTAAACAGGCCATACTTTTGAAGCCTTTCACTCCCCGAATGTCAAACTCTCGATGATCGCTTCATTCGAGAGTTAATTGGTTCAACTTTGAGAAACTTGCTGCAACGTTGTAAGCTGGATGTTGTGAAACACACGCAGAATCTTTTGGATAAGCTGGGTGGAGACATGGAACTTGTCCGATGGCCGCGTGAGTCCTCTGGACTGTTTTATCAACCATGTTTGTTGTTCTGATTCTATCACCCCATGGGGTAGGACAAGAAGGAACACAATCCAGACTACATTTACAGTGTCGTTGTCGCCTTAAGCTTAAAGTTACAACCTGAATCTCCTGAGCGGAGTCTTGTGTTTTTGGTAGGCTTTGACATCAAATTCGAGTCCGAGAGCGCAATAGTCAGCAAAATGTCGGGTAGCAATGGACTAGGTATGCTGCATTTTCTGAAATCTTGGCCTAAGAGTTCTCAATTAGCCTGTGGAAAGATGCCAGCCCACTGTTTCCCTTCAATGACATCGTGCAGATGAGTAGAAGATCAAAATCTAAAGTTTGATTCTCCATATTCTCGAGAGCAACGAAAGCTTGTTGGTCTGTCAAGGGAAATTTCCATATCGTCTTGAGGTACTATTTGGACCGTCAGCGCACTCCAGACGTGTGTTTTCACTTCATCACACTGTTGGAAGACTGTCGAACTCTTTGCAATAGGTCCTTCAAGTTGCATCTCGGTAGGTATGGCCGTTTTGTGTCGCTGAAGAACTCGGGGGCTCCTAGGCGATTCCTATGAGGCCATCAAATGCCAAACTTTATAGGGGGCCCTCTCTATTTTATTCGCTGCTGCGAAAACTCTCGTGCGCGACATCAGCTTCTGATGTTCTTTACAATTCTCAAGTTTCAGTCGTGGTTGGCGTCAACTATCATCAGAATGACTCACTGTGACATTGGGCGCGTGACATGCGCGCTGCCCGAAATTTCCATAAATGGAAATAGGTGCACTGAACGCACTAGGCACACATTGACAATGCACCATGGCACAGTTCGTCTGTCTTTGGCCTTGGCGAACGGATGCCAACTGTCTAATTCAAATATTCCACCACGGATGTTAATGTGCCGGATGAGAGCATAAATAAATCAACTCGACATCCACGAGAGTTAAGAGGTAATTCCATACTCGTAATTTCTTTTCTTGTGTCGGCGTCCGCTACGCATGACCTGTTTGCGAAAATGCTTTCAATCATGATATCCAAATGATGGTGCGGACGAAATGCACAGGTTCAGCGGGGGTGTGTCATGCTTTGTTCACTCCGGGCGTTGAAGTCGACTCTCTGCTCGTGGCGATCTCATCAATAGCCATGGCATAGGGACATCCTCGACTATCTGCCGGGCTCTCTTTGAGCATAACCCGGTGTGCCTGGTCCTTGTTCGATGAAGCATGAAGGGAAAGGGCAATCTGGAGGCGGCGGAGCCCATAGTCGCGAAGCACAGTCTCGCAAGAGCCCTTGAGTGGAGTCGTTAATACTTCCCTCCCTTATTCCGTTCCATCGATTATGCGCAGCTGATGTTTGGCCATCAATATCCCCTTCCTTTAGCTGAAGTGCTTCCAGTGCTACCATGCTAAAGGATTTTCCTTGACGACCCTGCGTCCCCTCATCTTCTAGACTTCTCAAGTAAACGTTTCGTCGCTGAGTCCCGCAACCTCCTTTAGCGGAAGTCCACGTGTAGAAAGCAAGGGTGATAGCTCGACGACACGAGTTGATATCCGTACCGCAGCTGTGATAGCGAGCGACTTTTGGGCATGTCCTGCAAGGTTATCCAAATTTTGCCTTGTCGAGGCTGATATAGGCTCTCAGAATCGTTTTCTCGCCGATCATAGAAGCGAAGATGATGATTGTGGATTTGGGGGCCTTCGTTTGTATGTCACGCACTCCCCGAGCATCCTGACAGGACCCAGAATAGATAAGGCAAATGCCGTATATTGTCCCGGTTCTTAGGGACCCTCCTTTTAAAGTTCAGCTTGAGAACGTCTTTCAATGTGGCGTCTCGTTTGAACCATTACTATCATTCATTTCTTTCCTTCATGTCCTTTTCTTTCTCTGAAGAGTCAATTTTCGAGTATGACTCTCGTTTCTTGACAAGACCTTTAACTAGACCTCGAAGACAAACATCTTTTTGCCTATATTGTGCTCCCTCGATGTGCTTAGTGAGCTAACAGCCATTCTTATCCCTCACTTTCCCTGAGAAAAAACAGGATCTTGCAACCATCGAACGAGGAGTAAATTATACCATGTCATATGTAGAGTTTCTGCTCCCCATCATACCTTTGAAACCTCAAAGAAGGATTCTGACAGCTTACAGCACTAGAAGTCCTCGAGACTTTACACAAATTGCGCAATTTACGATACGTCCGGTATTAGGGTGGCCAATTCGGTAAATAGGCTTCGGTGTCGCCCCGCTGAAAGTAGGCGTCCTCTTGTTGGCGTAGTCTAGATATCTGATTCATCATCTGAAGTATTACCAGAAACCTTTCGCTCGGGCGTGTCGTGGTCTCAGTCTTTTCTCTATCTTTTCATAGTTGGACTTTGTTAACTCTGGCAGTATCGAAGCAGGTGAAAAAAGTCGACATCGTTCCAGCTGTTCTCATCTGAAGAACCTTTTAGGCTTCATGAAACTCAACAATTCGAAAAATCTTCTGTTTTTTACAATATAGATACCACAGTCACTTGGACTCATTATCAATAACGTAGATACCAACTTGTGTCACTATAACCTGTTAAAATACACTCGCTATCACCTCCGCGAAGTCCGAGTTTAGTCGAAACGGCGTCGTTTATGTTCATCAATTGATCGTTCTGGTGAACGTCTTCTCTCTCGTCTGTCATATTCCCGCTTGTTCCCATCTCGATATGGCGATCGAGAGCGGGAAGCTGAACGATATCTTCGTCGCGAACTACGCTTGTCATAGTCCTTCAATCCTATGCGTCTGTCGTCCTCGACTGGATGACTGTCCCGATAGCGATCGTCTCTTCGACGGTCTGCTTCGTCTCGCTCCGTCTTCCATCCTGAATCGCGCCGGGAGGCGTTGTCATTTCCACGCGGTGTCCGCGATTCGGGAGGATTTCCCCACCGACGAGGGCCAGTAGGAGCGGCATTCGCACCTGACACACCTCGTTCTGTGAGCGGTCCGGTGTTTTGAGGGCAGTCTGGTAGAATGTTTGAGCATGAGGTAGGTAACACTGTACGGTCCATCAAACTGACCTTTCTTAAGATGAGGTCCGCCACATGTAAAACATCCTCCGCCATCAGTAGAATGCCCACCTAATTTGACAGACCCTGTACCACCAAACCCACCAGTTGAGAGAGTTGTATCTTGATCGACCAGATGTGTGTACTTCGTGCGACTCCGTTTGCCGAAATTCTTGACTTGCATAACTTTCGGTAGCATTGAGACGTCCACAGTCGATTCCGTAGGCGCCGTATAGTCGTGCCTTTGAAGAATTTCTTCGTCCTGGGTGGTGTTGGAGATCATCATTGAGATTCTATAGCAGGGAACATACCTGATGGAATGCACCTTTGTGCCAATACTTTTGCAAGAACTTCTGTTGTCCCTTTGGTTTCTCTTCGCGTAGCTTGCTCGCTCTCTCCATATCTTCCTTCATTCGCTGCTCTTCTGGCATTGCTCTTCGCCGCTCAACTTCTTCACGTTCCTCCTCTCGTCTGATTTCCTCCTCCTTCTCTTTCTTGATTCTCCCAAGCTCTCGTAGCCGCCAGGCTTCAAACTCGGCTGCTGGGTCAAGACCATCAGTGTCATCAACGTCATTAACGTCTTCTTCTTTCTCCTCTAATAATACGACTGAGTGTCACTAGAAGGGTTAAGTGAAGAAACGTACTTTCTGCCAGTTCCCGTCTTATACTCTCAGCAACCATGTCATGACTTTGTTTTCGCCTTTCTTCCGCTTCCAGCTCCTTTTTTCTCTCCACTTCTTCGGATTCCAAAAGCAGGTCTCTTTCTGCGATGGTAGCGCGAGCGCGTCTGATCTAGCTTTTAGAGTAGCCTGAATTTGATACAAGATCATGAATACATACTTCGGCACAAATACCGGCCTAAATTTTAGCTGAGGTTTCTCCTCTTCCTCCGAGTCTGTTTCATATTCACTAGACTAGAGGTTTGCATAATAATCGAATTGCTGTAGTCCATAAACCATGGAACATACCTCATCAGTTTCAGCTTCCGCAGCATGACCAGGAATGTGAGGCTTTTCTTGTTCGGACTCATCCTCAGTCTCTAACAGACAATAAATCAAGAATAAGCTTCATCAGGGACATAAATGAAATTCACACCTTCCTCCAAAGCTGTTCTGCCGGATTCTTCTCTCCCTGCAACAATGACCTTGCCGTCTTTAGAAATATTAACGTCTTTCAACGCGACATTCATGGACCTTGCGGCTGTCTTCACATCTGCACGCATAAGGAGATCTTTGTCTTCGTCCTCTTCAGCAAAATCCTGTTCTCCGCCGACAGCAACATCGCCTTCCTCCTCCATGGAATGGACGTCTTCATCTTCGGATTCGGAGTCAACTTCGACAGCTCCCTTGGGCGCTTTCCCTTTCCAGTAGCGTGCAGCCGGCCTTGGAAGTCGAGGAGCTTGTTTTCGCACCGCCTCCATTGCAAGTTAGTCCACGGGGGGAACACGAGGATGTTTAGCAAGTAAGTAGCTTTGGGTACGGTAGGAAGATCATCATCATCATCAAACAATAGGTCAATACAGCTCTGATCAGATCTTGAATCTCGATCCATCCCTGACCAAATCTGCCACGAGCTTCATTTATTCCTCATTTTGGTTTCAAACTCGAGAGCTAATGAAAATGTCCATCATACAAGACTACTTTAAGAATTATAACCACCATAAAGAAATCCTTACACGAGGCCCAAGACAACTATAGCACGTAAACTACAGTACTTGCTCTCCGATGCACCAGTTGTTTTCTCCGCCCGGATATCCATGTATTCCTCAGTCATAGAACTCGACTTCCAGCCCCAGCTCTGGCCCACAGAAAAAACATCTGGAGCACTAGAAAACCGGATCTGAGAGGATCCCGTTGCGCTGGCACAAGTAATTATAAAGTAGGCGGATATAGACGAACGTGGGTCACGATATGGCTGTAGTGGTGCAATAGGAGAAGATATGGCCGGAAGGGCAGGAGAGCTCGGAGAAGTTGAAAGGGAAGGATCCAAAGATGAGCTCGTTGAGCCCGATGCTGGAGATGAAGGGGCGACAGAGGATGGCGTCATACTTCCAGGGGCCGGATGCGTGGAAGGTAATTGGTTTTGCGTGAGAGGTGAGAATACGACTGAGGGGTTGCGCGGAGTGGGTACCACCGAAAAGTAGTTACCATCCTTCTGAAGATCACTAGAAGGTGTAGGCGCACTAGATGGTGGAATCGGTTCTATACTCGACTGCCGACGCATGTAGATACCGAGCTGTACCTGGCCCTTCTTCCGAGCAATTTGTATGTAGGTATTAAACATACTTCCTGCATACCATATGGTATGAGAATGAAGCCTGGACTTCTCTTTGAGAGAGTCAAGACCCCAAAATTGAACCGCGAAACGACAAGGAGGATAAGTTGACCATTGGGATCTACCTTTTGGATCAGAGGCGATAGCAGATGAGGCGGTGTAGATTGAAGGACGTAGTCCGAAAAATTCCGCTTCCGTAGTAAGCGCACCAGTAGTCAAAGTTACCGTAGCAGATTCGACTGTCGGAGATGACGGCGGTGGAGACAATGACGTGTTGGAAGAAAAAAGTTGGTCCATGGATAATGATCCCCCATCTGCGATCCCATTGGAGTCACTCCCATTGTCGCCTATGCGGACGGAGGAGTTCCCTGGTACAGGAAAATAAACTTGAGTATCATTCACGGGATTACCAAGTGCCATAAGTATGTCTGCAGTGGTTTGAGTAATACCAAGCTCCTTGTCGCGAGAGGATGATGAGGGCGCTGGACCTGATGGTGGCCGGGAAACCCCAGGTCGTACCGTAATATGATGCCGGAGAACGGACTGCATCCACAAAGATGCCTGTATGGTTGCAAGGGGTACAAAAGGTCGGTTAGTCGTTGGTGAGATGTCGCGTGAAATATGAATCAGATCGTCCATGTTCTATAGATTGACTGTCAAAGGACAAACAACAATCCAGATAAACAGCAAGCCAAACCATGTTACAATAATATATTCCTTGATCAAAGAGTTTGATCCATTCGTCCTCCTCGGATGCAATGATACCAGGTTTCCGTCTTAATTCGACGACTCGCCGAGCAAAATCATATCTTTCGCGCTCCCCTCTGATGAAGAAAGTGTCCGCAGAAATAATTGCGGCAACCCATCTAGCTGACAGACCACCCCGAGACCAAATTAATGGTACACAATATTCTTCTGCTTTCGCTCCTGCAATAGGTACAGTACCCGGGGGAGCTGATTTCGAGCGCTTTCGAGTGAAATGGATACTACGCTCCCTCCGAGCGGCTAAAGACTCCTGCTCCTCCTCGAAATGAAGAATATCGACGCCCCATTTTGCAAGCCAGCATGCGCAAGCCTCGCCGATCTTGTCTGAGATGGCGCCATAGTGATACGACGGCTGTTTTGCAACATCCTCCATGTCATATTCTTCCAGAGCCTCAAGCCTCATGGATGAAGTAGATGTTTTCGAGTCGGGTGTATCTTCCTGTTTATCGTGGCAGTCATCTATACTTGAATCATCCTTTGTGAAAGCGGTGTCCGAGATGCTTTGTTCATATTTGATGAGATGAGCGACAGATTCCAGACCAACAGCAGCCTCAGGTTCGCCGGACTCACAATCAAGATGTCCAACATGCCTACCGATAGCGAAGTGTAGATACTTCAGGACCGTGTGGGGGCCGACGGTGCTCAAGACGGACGACAAAGCCTGCGACGCCAAAGAGGGTATAGAAAGATAGACAGAAGTAGCGAGGAGTGATAGCAGAAAGCGGGGTGTCGCAGGGTGATAATCGGACGGAACTTTGTGTGGTGGTGGCTGATAAGGAAACGAAGGTGTCAATGGTTGAGTGAACGTCGGTGTTAGGGATGGGTCAATGTCCAGCGTAGGCCCACCTCCATAGAGTCTCGAGATACAAACCCTACGGTAGCATAAATCAAAAAGACATGTGCATTTGGCTGGAACAGCAGGACATACTCGAAGGCTAGTTGACGAGTTAGACACAAAATGAAATGGAAATTCCAAGATTGCTCACCGGCACGGGTGATATTGAGATCATCGAAATGGATGACAATTTCTTCTGGTCCAGTGTTAGTACCACTCCCGGGCCTGGGTGTTGATTCTGCGAAACCAGCGGTGAATAGGGATCGGAAGAAACCCTGTGTGACTGTCAGACCTTAACCTGAATCAGGCCTGGTGTATATATCACATACCGATTGTATGAGTACGACTCGATGCAGCTTATAAACAGCATCCCACGTCCCATGGACACGGAGTGCGACGTCGGCAGTGCTTCCTTCCAGGAATGAAGTGTAGAGGTGGTTCTGGATATCGGCTGCGGATGGACCATGTTTCTTTGCGTTCATGAGGGGATGGTGACAAAGGACTATTGGAATTCGAGTGGTGTGGACAGACGGAAGCTGATGTCAAGGCGATAATATGCCCAGGTGATGGGTACATTTTGACTGCATATCGTGTGTACGGGGAAGTGACTCGGGTACCTGACAATGAGAGAACGTGATGGGATGTAATCTCATGTCTCCAAATGGCCTACACTCAACCACATCCTCGTCTCTCCGTCCTGTCTACCACTTCACAGTCTTCTGCCGACTATTCTTCTCCCACAACAAGCTCTACCCGCTTCTCTCTTCCTTCTGTGCCTGCATCCAACAAACCCAGTGCAATTCGTCCAAATATCTATGACAGGAACTTAAACAAGACACGCGTTGCGGAAGTCTCTGCTCCAGCTTTCTCCTTCCTTTTCTCCGAGATTGTCCAGTATACACAAAAACGTGTAAGCGGAATCAATGACTTAGAGCGCCGGTATGTTCGTTAAACCGTGGTGCTATCCAGCTATTCTCTCACTTATTCATAGGCTCAATACATTGGGTTATCGGATTGGTATGAGAGTCTTGGAGTTGATGGTATGGCGCGTCGAATCGTCGTCGAAGAACCCGAAACGGGAGATACGATTCCTGCCTGCGCTTATGTCAATACACACTCAAGTATGGAAAGCCGTATTTGGAAAACCAGCGGATGCTATTGAGAAAAGTGTAGAGAACGCAGATGAATGTAAGTTCATTGCTCAGTCTTTACAACGCTGGTATCGAGGCGTTGACTAGACATGATTATTGATAACGACCCACCGATTGAGCGCTACATTTCCGTCCCACGCGATATGAGTCAGCTGAGTTGCTCGTCTTTCACAGCAGGAATTGTTGAGGCTGTGATGGATGGTCTTGGTTTTGTACGTCGTATCTAAATCTTATATTTCATGCATTGATGCTCCCGATTCTTTCAGCCTGCACGTGTGACAGCGCACAATACTCCTACAGCACAGTTTCCTTCTCGAACAACAATACTCATAAAATTAGAGCAGTCTGTATTGGATCGCGAGGAGCTACAGAAATGAGATACGATACTTTCCTGGTGTCTGGGGTCTTGTCCATATCTTGTATCTTATCTCGTTGTCAACTTGTGATTCCAACTCCACCACAATGGTTAGAATTCACACTTTGAACATATCCCCGGCGCTCATCAATTCGTCTTGCGCTTGGGCGTCCGATCTTGAACAACTTACCGAGTTGTACAAGTCGCCGTTTACAGGGGCCGTGACCACTCGTACAGCGACATTAGACGGATTCCAGGAAGGCCCAACGCATACAGTAGCATCTCCGTTCCTCTCTATCCTTCACAATCTGATTCTAAGTCAGGTGGCGTTCGCCAAATCCGACTCCAACGTCACATCCATCAACTCGTATGGCTATTCGCCTCATCCACTCTCACTGTATCTAGCATGGGTGAAAGTGCTTCTGAGGTCGGAAGACGGTCCGAAGAAACCTTTTATCATTAGTATCACTTCTTCCGATCCAGCCCAACTTCGCAGAATGATGCGAGATATCCAGCACCTTCGCACGGAACTTATCAATACGCCCGCTCAGTCTTTCATCGCAATCGAACTGAATACTTCATGTCCCAACATACCCAACGCGCCACCGACAGGTTATGCGTTTTCCTCTCTATGTCCCTTTTTGACCATCCTGAGAGAGGAATACGTTAAAGATCCTACATTAACCATAGGACTCAAGCTACCCCCATTTGTCTACCGCGACCAGTTCAATGCTGTCATTGACGGAATCAAAGATTTTTGTCTTCTAGATGACGAGTCCGGCACCGTTCCTGCATGCCCAATCGCATTCTTTACATGCACCAACACGCTTGGAAACAGTCTTCTCTTCGCGGAACAGTCTACCCGGCTCGTACCTCCGGCGGAAGGCGAAGAAGCCTGTCCATTTGCCGTTCCTACTGGGTTAGGTGGACTGGCTGGAGATGCGTTACATGCCCTCGCCCTTGGAAACGTATATACATTTTCAAAAATCTTTCGCAAAGCAGGACATTCAAGTCTTGGAAGAATTTCTATTATCGGGGTTGGGGGAGTGACGTCAAAAGCGGCCGCCGAACGAATGCGGGAAGCAGGCGCCACGGTCGTGGGGTTGTGCAACCTTATTAGGTAAAGAAGGTATCAGAGCTTTTGAAATCATTGGAGGTGAGGTCGCGTGAGGCGTATTGAGGAATTTTATGAACCACGGATCGGAAATAGTCGAATTCCACAAGACTCCCAGAGCCTATGATTCTTGGAAAAGTGATACATGTTTATGCAAAAGGAATAATGAAATACGGATAAGGATACTTGATACAATATTGTAATGTAAAGAGAGTAAAGGTAATATGATGGAATAGAACAAATACACGATTTACGGAAGTTAATGACTCTGGCGCGGCGGGATCCAAGCAATTGGGTCAACAAGCGACGGAGTGATGTGGCTGTGAGGCGTATGGGGTTCATGGCACCCTTGGTAGTCGAAGGGACTGATAAAGTCAATCTGAAAAGTGGAAGAGCGAGGGAAACCATGGCCGGGATTAACCGAGTTGGATCCGTGGTGACTTTCAGACGAAAGACAGTAGGCACTGCTGTGGTAACCCTGAGATTGAGAAGGGGAAGGGGCCACACTCTGCGGGTCAGAGGTGTATTGCTGAACCGGATAAGGCGAGTGTTGTTGCTTGACCTCTGGTACGTTGGAGTATTGGAGTGTCCAGTCTGATTGGTAGGAGCTCTGTTGTTCCTGATAATTATGAGATGAGGACTAATTGTGGAACCGTCAGACCCTGAATGTACTATGGATGTAGGGGACGCTTACGATCTCATTGGAATACTGATGAGCCTGAGAATCAATCTTGGGTCGCTCAGGAGGTAGGAGGGGGCTACGAAAGGCAGGATATTCGTTTGTTTTGGAGGTAGAGTCGGGTGCCTTCTTCGATTTCACAGGAGGGGCATCCCTTCCTAGGGATAGATCAATTGACTTGACGGCAGTGTCGAGCTCTTTGCCCGCCTTGCCGGCAAGAAGAAGCTCAGCAACCTTTTTGCAGCGAAGCATCTCATCCTCGCCATTCCTTTTAACGTTTCTTTTGATGACTTGCTTCGTACGGACGTTCGGAGAGAAACGATAGCCAGGGTATTTGATCTGGTGTTCAATTTTCTCCTGCTCGGCCCTGCGACGCCAGACAGCTTTCTCTTCCTCGGTGAGTTGATTCCAGCAGTGTCCGACGATACGACTGATGTGACGATGGTCGTGTTCAACGGATTTGCTTATTTTTGCACCAGCCCAGAACTCAGAACGGAAAATCATGAAAGCATTGCGAGGTCGGGGTATACGATTGCCGGAGCGCAGACGCGGTGCCGGTTTCTGAGGAGACGGGGAAGATTGAGGAGAAGGAGTTTGGTACGACGGCGGTGAAGGCAAAGAGCTCGAAGGAGAAGAAGCTTCCGAGTAGTTATAGACCGTTGCCTCGAAGTTGCCGGGGTTATAAGTAGAAATCAAAGTGTTGACAGAAGGCTCAACGTCGGTGAAAGACCGAGCAGTGTTGGAAGCACATTGGTAGTGGTAGGGCTGTCCCTGAGCGGCTACGAAGAGAATCTTAGAACTTGAAGACAGACTCAGCAAAAGGAAATACCAAAATTATCGAACAGCGGATTCGCTTGTAGACACAGCATACTGAGAGTTTTGCAGAGGGAAAAGTCGGTACATCTTGAAAGACCCTGCCGCACAAGCTTTTATAGGCCTGTACTTAGCCATGAATAGCGGATGGAAGGGCAAAAATTCCGAGCCGTCCACCTTCGACATGTCACATCGTTCAGTGATGAATCTGTGATCGGCGCTGGATTTGGCAATACTCCGTGCTGGATTTGGCAACTCTCTGCATCTAAGTGATAAGCCGCCCCTCGTTATAATCACCTCACCTCACCTCTCTAAAAAACAAAGACCGGCAAACGACGCGCTCTGTGTGCCTCGTGGCTGGACCCTTGTGGATATTTCACAATCACGCCCTTGATACCAGGGCACAAGTACATTATATCACTATAAGCTACATAAGAGCTATCCATTCATCCCTCGAACATGCTCCGCCTCGTAGTAACGGAAAAGCGGAGAGACGCCCGACTGTACTTTTCTTTTGGAACTGAGCGGACGGACATGGAATGAGGAATGATCATGACTTTCGGATGAACCGCCGGAGAACTTTTCCAAGTTGTTTTCCGAGCTACAGGGCTCCGGTACAAGGTCCCGTCTGTATGTAAACATGACGATGCATCTGGTTTTGCGACATCGATGGGCCCTGTATACTGTAGACAAACATGCCAATCGTCTTAGGGTTCCCGGAACGACAGAACTAGCCAGCTGTGTACTTGTAAAATGCGATACGTGTCACAGTGAGTCAGTGCGGATGCGGAATCCCGCTCGCTGCCGTCGGTATGTACATATTGGGACATGTCGGGGCGCCATCAACTGTCCGGGGCATCACGTCAATCAGGAGACATTTCATTATAAACGCGCCTACCACAAAATTTCGACTTCAACTTCAACTTTTTCCTCACAACGTGAATTACCTGCAGAATGCCCCCTCGCAAGAAAGCTGCTGCTGACGGAGCGCCCACTCCACCCACGCGCTCAAGTGCACGAACTAAAGCTGCTCAGGCTGCAGCTGCAGCTGCGGCCGCCACGTCTGTCACGCCTCCTTCACCTCAAGCAAAGCCTAAATCCAAACGTCCGCGTGCCAACTCAGCTGACGCGTCAGCTTCCAAACCTGCCAGCAAGAAAGTAAAAAAAGGAAAGGCTAAGGAAGATGATGACGACAAAGCTGTAGACGCGCAGAAAGGTGCTGATGACGATGGAGCCCAAGAGGAGCCCAAGAAGATGGTGACATCGCTCTCATACATGAGGGCGAAAACGCGTTCCTTAACCATTCTTAGGTTACTGTCATTAAGAGAGGTGCTGCCCCGGTCGATCCCAACTCTGGTAGAGTCGGTGTGTGCTGAGTCATTATTGTTCACGACTTTTGAGATGACTGACTAGAATTCGTGAAGACACGCACATGGTCTACAGTGACGGTACGACGGTTTGGGATGCTATGCTCAATCAGACCGATGTCAGTGGCAGTGAGAACAAGAACAAGTGAGCCTTCGACTTATCAACAACTCTATGGCGGGTTGAGATTTCATTGTAGATTTTATGTTCTCCAGTTGCTTCATCCCAACCAGAATACTGCCCAGTGCTTCCTCTATACACGTTGGGGACGCGTTGGGGAAAACGGACAAAATCAAACCAAGGTAATTACCAAGAGAGCTTTCAGCTATCGATCGACCCAAAAATCATAATATTTAGGGACCTTGGGCGCCCCAGGTCGCGATCGACGAATTCAAGAAACAGTTCAGGTCGAAAACGGCCGTGAGCTGGGAAGACCGTGTAGGGATGATTGCCAAGAAAGGTATTTGACCGCCATTCTGAATTCAGAGCTTCCAGCTAAGATGAGGTGCGACAGGGAAATATACTTGGATTGGTGTGTTCTTGCGCTTCTACGTGCAATCAAACGAACATTCAACGGATGTACTTAGAGCGCGACTACTCTGACGACGATGACACACAGGACGATAAGAAGGCTGAAGACAAAGAGCCGGTTGTCATTCCTGACTCCAAGCTCGAGCCTGAGATCCAGGTATGGTTCCCTTTCCGGTTGTTACGCTATCTTCAACCCGACTCATGGATTAGAACTTGTGCAAACTTATCTTCTCTACCAGGTAGGTATAGCAATTGAAATTCGTGTCAGCAATGTACCGATCTTTTTCCATTCAATAGCCTCATCGACGCTCACTTGTCATCTATGAACTACGATGCCAAGAAGCTCCCTCTTGGTATAAAATTTGATTTCTCCGTCATTTTATAGTCTTCTCATCATTCTCAGGCAAACTTGCTAAGTCAACGATCCTCAATGGTTTTGCCGCTCTCAAGGTTAGCAATATCAAAAATATCAATCCGTTGACCTTCGTAACTCTCTTTTCTTAGACGCTTTCTGAGGTGATCGAGAAACCGAACGGCGATGTCGCGAATCAATACGGAGGCTTCCGCGCTGCGTGCGCACAACTCAGTGGCGCCTATTATTCGTGAATCGGCTTTCATCTATCAATTATTTTCGGCTCACTTGTCTCATTCTTCAGCATTATTCCACATGACTTCGGAAGACAACGGCCCACCGTCATCAGCACTCAAAAACATTTACAAGAGGAGCTCAACCTTGTTGATGCCCTTGGGGACATGGTAAGAACTCCTCATTGTCACCGAATGAGGAAATTCTTTGATTGAGTTTAGGAAATCGCTTCAAAACTAATCTCAACTAACTTGCATGCCGACGCGGACGGTGTTCCCATCAATCCACTTGATGCCAACTTCCGCTCCCTTGGTTTGACGAGCATGGAGCCGGTCAAACCGGATACTCAGGAGTTTAAGACGCTGGAAGCCTACGTTCGTGACACGCACGGCGCCACTCACTGGCACCTCCAAGTATCCGTCGAAAATGCATATCGGGTGGAAAGGTTTCACTTTCTCCTGTGCTATGCTGAGATACTGGTCTAAACTCAATGGCTCTAACAGAGCCACCGAAACAGAAGCTTGGAACAAAAGACAGTTTGGCGATCTCAATGAAGGAGAACGTCTTCTTTTGTGGCACGGGTCCAGAACCACGAATTTCGCAGGTATATATGCTACTCGTGACGAGAGTTTGTGATATTCATATAATTTCAGGCATTCTGAAGCAGGGACTGCGCATAGCGCCTCCAGAAGGTGCCGCTATTTATTTGTACTCTGACCAAAGTCTAATGGGCACTGACATTGTAGCTCCTGTCACTGGGTACATGTTTGGAAAGGGCGTTTATTTCGCTGACGTGAGAATCCTAATAGTCCTTCTGCTTAACTTAACCTGACAGTCTTTGGAATTAGATGATGTCTAAAGTCAGTATTTAGTACCCATTTCTTCTGGCTTTGTTGATTACCAATCCTTCACGATAGTCTGCAGGCTATTGTTATGCCCAGTGTGTACTGTCGATGTGTTGATGTCACCAATTCTGATTTCCTCTGTAGCTTGAGCAATAACACAGGTTTGCTTCTCCTCTGCGAAGTTGCCGCCAAGCCACTCCATGAGCTGACACAATCGGTGAGATTTCTCTTCAAGCCTTTGCGAAGATCACTGATTACAACTATTAGTCATACTACGCCGACCGAGAATGCAAGTCGAATAACAAAATGTAAGTGCTTTCGATTCTTAATTCTCTGTTAAGCTCACTCTTCTCCAGGGCCACCAAGGGAATCGGCCGTACCCAGCCCGTGGACTGGAAAGATGCTGGATTAGCGCTCGAAAACGAGGAGCTCATTGGGTGCCAGATGCCTGCTGGACCTGGAAAAGATGTATCGCCTTCGAACATCTGCTACAGTCTGCAATACAATGAGGTGATATTCCATTCCATGCGGCATTTTACTGGCCTTCGAACTGACAACCTCGGGACTCTAGTATATTGTCTATGACGTTTCGCAAATCCGTCTTAGGTACCTTTTAATGGTGAAGATGTGAGACCGGAAAATTTATTGTAGAGGACCTCATTGCTGTATCGTTGCTTTCAAGTGATTTTGTTTTTTTTTTCTTTGCCTCTTATGAGTATGTCATTGGCAAACTCAAACAAACAATAAAAATAGACTGGGCCCATTCTATTTCCGACGCCATTCGCAGAATGTCGAAGGGTAAAGAAAAGGAAGCCGCTATTCCGGTTATGCTCAACCCCGCTACGGGGAGTACAAATCCCGCGGCTTCCCTTTCCACGCTCTGGGCATACCTACACCCCGCACTAGAACATATTATGAAATTCCCGACTAATGATCCAAGCGGCAAAGCGCCATCTATTGACCTTGGCTTTTACTCTGGCATTCATTCAGCCTGTTATAACTAGTAAAGTAGATTATCTGTCCGTTGGCTTTTACACCTGAACTTCTCGTCAGTTTTACTGCTCAAAGTGAGGCGGGCAACGCGACTGCTCGTATTTTGGAACCCAACTCTATCAGTGGCACCGACCTCTACGAACGACTTGACCAATATTTTGCAGATATTACTCGTGATCTCTTACTTGGAACTCCTCGCGACGAATCCGAGTTGATTCGTTATATTGTCCCCTGTTTCAACCGATATTCTGCTGGTGCACAATCAGTCAATCGTCTCCTCAACTATGTCAATCGTCATTACGTGAAACGCGCGGGAGACGAAGACAAGGGCTGGCTGCGTCTGAGCGACGTCTTGGAATCCGTCGCTAAGACCGTCACTCCCGGTGACACTAGGGAAAAGATCAACAAGCGTTTAAAAGAAAAGCGGTTGAACGAGTTGAGGAAATGGGGATACGAGGAAGGGGGCTCAAATGAACTCCTCGTCGCTGCAGAGGCTTCTGCAGAAGCCGCCAGCCCGCCTGGTCGCATCGTCAGTGTCGTATCTTTGGCCCATCGTCGCTTTCGCACTGAGTTCTTTGAACCGCTTTTGGCGGTTCCCAAGATCAAGGGAAACTCCAAAGCAAGAAACAAAATTCCCAAGGTTCCTGCTGGTATGGGGCCATCCGGCCCCAAGGGACGGTTGGCTCGTGGTGTAAAAGATTTGCTCGAGTCTAAGGACTTTGAGGAGCAACATCGGCTCTATCTGGCCACTTCTCTGGCAAACTCTCTTAGAATTGCTGGGGTACGCGCGGACCATCCGTTACGAAAGAAGCTCGACAGATTTGTCTCTTCTGCTGCTAAAGGAGGTTAAAATTCTTCATCGTCAAATCAATACCTGGTTTCTGTACAACGCTGCCTGCTACGGCTGTATCGCTGTACCGATACGATCATAATAATGGTTCGATGGTTTTTCTGCCACCCATGCGTCAAAACCCAGGAATTTAGGACCTCTGTCAGGATCAGATCAAGAACCTTGGAGCCAAGGGATACGTATCCACGAGGTGTCCCATTACCCACCATTATTTCTGACTATAATATCTCCAAAAAACGTCTCTCCTCGCCCTTCACGAAATGCGAAGATCTGATCCATCGTTCTTGTCCCGTGGAGCGTATGACGAAATCCTGACTCATTTTCCAGTCAGGCACACTTTTCCACCTCGCTGCAAGCAGGGATTGCCGGTGTGAACCGGCCCCGAAAGTCGTTCAGCCAAGGGGTCCTAGGGGGGAAGAATATGTTCATCCGAGAAAGACTGGACAAGGAGCCTCTGGATCATGGAATTATAGTCCATGTCGATATACAACGTTTTCACTGGAGTGGGACTGATGTAAGAGACCTTCAGCGCCACAAGAGTCAAATAATGTTATGTAACATACCTTACTGCCTGATGTCCGCTCGTGCCCAGGCATAGACACGGATAGCACACGCAGATAAACAATGCATTGCTAACGATGTCCGCGAGTTCCGACATTCTTAGAGATGATAAACAGGAATGTTTTCGATCGCTTCCCCGCAAACATTATTCGGGATATTCATAGTTTGAGTGGCGTATGGTACACACACGCACCCAGATTACAAATACCGTTGTCCTACATCGGTGAACCACGAGCTTGCGGGTGGCACCACCTTCTGGTGCCAGTAGTGATGAACATCTTTTTCACCATGTATTAGCTCCGGAAGGTTGGCTCAGAATGTGGGAAATCATAGCCTTCATAAAAGACACAAAATCCTTCGATAGCCTGCGCACGATAGAGCGCCCATGGCCTGTCTTGGCTACCTTATGCTTATCTATAAAAGTTGTAACAGCAACAGATGAACGTTTGCATAAATGATGTACAGTAGTCCGAGAGTTAGCCTGACGGTCAAGAGTCTTCTGTCTTCTTTTCTTCTCCATCCCCTGCTCCCTGGACCGTAGCCATGAACTGGTCCATATCCATCGAAAAATTTATATCAGCCTCTGTTGCACTCCCGAAGAATGTTTGATCGAGATTTGTCAAGTCGAGGCCACTTATGTCAAATGAAGCTTCCGTTACATTATTTGAGGTTATCTGGTCAATGCCTTGGAGCTGAGAAGATGTCAAGCTTGCAAGCAATGATGCAGGGGAGGATGCAGATCGAGAATTGGATGGCGGATTTTTAGATTGCTGCGGCTCGCCGGTGTCCCCCTGAACATTGAGTGTAGAGAAAATGTCATGGGTTTGGCCAACATTCTGCAGAAAAGCCTCCTCCGTTTTGGTAGGTTTATCACTTTCAGTGCCTCTATCGGGTTCAATTACGATTGGCGAGAAAAGGTCATCCATTGCGTTTGCGTCATTTGATTCGGAATCAGCGGGGTCTCTAAAAAGATCCGTCATGGCCATGTCGATGTCCATGCCTTCCATACCCAAGCCGATGGGCCTATCTGCTGTACCACCAACACTGTCCACCCCCATCTTGACGTCTCCGCTATCGTCATCCATTGTAAGGTCGATTGTTTGTGAAGAAGATGTAAAAGCCGCCATCAGGTCAGGAAATTCATTGGAACCTCCTATTCGAGCTGATTTTGGAGCGAGAGTAACAGGAGATGCCAACCCACTGGAAAACATCGAGGCTTCCTCTGGTGTGATGTGCAGTGCTGACGATGAAAGATCGAGCTTTAGTGGGAGGGCTGGTCGTTGAAGTGATGAGATAGAGATAGCAGAAGGACGACGCCCAATTTTAGAAGAAGTAGGAGGAGAATTTGTCGGGGTCGGACCAGGAGCATCCGGCATAGGCGGAGATACATCGCCTGTCTGCGGAACAGCGGGAAGAGCTGCACGGGTGGCCGTTGGCGACAGTGAGGCTGATTTGGAGCGCGTCCGAGTTGCAATGGCTGCCTCTTCGGATGATTTAAGGCGTTTTTCTTCATGGTGTAAGTCTCGTTGCAGCGTAGCAATGGCTCGGAGCTGAAAGGGTGCTTTCATGATTTGTTGGACATCTGGGAAGCCATAAATCATACCAGATATGATTCCATGGCATCGACAATCTGGTCGTATTTCTCTATTTCGCGGCCCAAGGATGCACTTAAGGAGCGAGGTGGTTTTGGGGCATGTTTTTCAATTCCTCTGCGGGTCGATCAAAGATGATTCTGAACGTATGAGCGGGTGACTTACAGCCTTCGAGCATCCGCGTAGAAGCCATATATCTGTCCCGTTTTTACTGCTGCATTCTGGAATGATCGATTAAATTCATACGCCGTAGGCTTAGCTAGTTGGAAATTGACCATAAGACAAGTAGACAAAGCGTTCACTTCTGGCTCTAGAATTTTTTGAGGAGCCGGGGGATCAGGAGGAGGTGGCATCAAAGACTTCTGCTGCGGTCTAGCATCTTTTGCAGTGCTGGTGTTCTTCGTCGGGCTAGACTTTAATTTCGGGGCCATCATGTAACCTTGATCAAGGATAAGCCCTTGCTCGCACACAATTGCTGAATCCTACACAACTGCAAACACACGGAACCAACCAATCATTCAAATTGCGCTCGAGAAGTGGGAGACTATCTAACCTTTGATAGGCTCAGATTCACCAGCAATTCTGATTTCTACAACCTCTGGATTGGAGTTTTCATCTGTGAGTCTATTGACAATGACTTTTCCTTTTCATCCAAAGTGCCTAGTTGATCTTAAAGCTAGCTACTAGGGTTATTCTTCAATGAGCCGGCAGAAGTCATCTGCACAGGCTACTTATGAGACAATTATGATGGATGTTCGTCCTTTCTACGGTTCTATACTCCAATCTCAATGTTATTTTATCATTCCAGAGACGCATTCGGCACATCACCGCCATTGAGGTTCATAACTTGACTCCATTTCCCGCCCGTGATTCCCTCGCTTCTGCTCTGTCGCAACCTGCAGAACAATCTCAATTCACAAGCCATGGGCATCTATCAGATGATCTGGACGTCACAATGCAACGGAAGCACAGTCGTCGAATATCAACTAATTCTCGTCGAAGTCTATTGTCCGAGGACGGTTCACGAAATGAAGATTCTGTTGTAGGAGGCGCTTCGACAGAGCGAGGTCCAAGGACGCCTAGTTCTCGCATCAATTGCCCCGAAGAGACTGATCATAGGCAATACTCTGCATTAGGATCAACGCCGACAACTAAACCTCATCGAGCCCGCACGACCTCTATGGCATCTTCTATCCGTTCTCATATCTCAGGTCCATCTAACTCATTGTATGGCGGCTCGACTTCGGCGTTGACACGGCCATTCAACTCTATATCTCTGGACAATTCGCAACTCGAACTGGAGAACGTGATAGAGTCTCGTCTAGTCGAGACTTTTATAACCATCACAATACCTAAGTCTCTCCCTCCGAATGAACTGTCATCGTCTGTCATTTCACCTCCTTCATTGTCTGTATCTCGAGACAAGGCAGTGCCTTTGGATGGAGAAGGCCACTCTGCCCGCAAATGTGTGAAAGTTACAGCCACCTCGCCATCAGGTAAAGCAACGCTAAAATCTCGACATGAATCTGTCACTTTACCCCGAATCCCGTCACGGCCGCCTCTGTCACATGATAAGTCCGCTTCGATCTCTGTCGCTAGAGTAAATGGGGAGGCCAAACGAGTCGCTTTACAGTCGGCCACCGATTCAGTTCAATCTTCGCCCTTCAAGCATGCAGTTCCTGTACCTCACTATTTCTCCCCAATACATCGACCGTCGACCCGTCCCCGGTTTGTGATTGATGCTAACTCAAATCGTAGTCTCTTGGAGGGGGCAAACTGTAGTGGGAGTAGATTAAAGATTGAAGTCTGGGGGAAAGTTAGCCTAGGGTGGAATCACAAATTGTCGAGGAAAGGCAAGGAGAAAGAAGTCGATTTTGAAGCAGAATGGAAGGTTTTACAGGAGCGAGACTTTGACCTTGGGGATCTGGTTCCTCTTCCTGATTCTGTACGTATAACATCTGGTTTCATTAACTGAAATTTTCTAAAGACACCAGTTTAGTCCTCTGTAAATGATTCTCAGCTGCCCTCGAACTCTTTGGTCATCACACTCTCACCTCCTGGAGGAACTTTCTATCTACCACCTCCAACATCATCTCTGCGACGTTCTCTCTCTCCAGCTGATGGCTATGCATCTGACCCGGAACCTGACGTCTGGGCTGCAAGGAAACCGGCCAATTTTTCCTCGATATCAGAGGCCTCGAAAGGCTATAGCCAGGGTTCGGTCCCAATATCACGACGCCAACATCGTGCTGGTGGTGCTACAACACCTCTGACTTCCCAGAATGACACGCCTGCCACGACGGTAGGATGGCAGGATCTATCCAAGTTCGTTATCTTTTTTACCGTTCTGCTCGATTTCTGAGCATTTTATCAGACTTGTGACATTACAATCATGTGTTCTGGACAACGAGTCTTCGCTCTTGGAAGTGGTGCAGAGAATTGACAAAGTGCTTGGCACAAATAGCACTCTTGCCCAGGTATGCAGTATCTCTTACTCAATCCACCCTCTTCGTGCTGTATGAATCCTATATTCCATAGCGTCGGGAAGTTTCTCAGTACAAAGCACGTCTGGATGAACTTGCTGCAAATCACAGGAAAGTGGTCGAAGATTCAGACAATCGTACGGACTTTCGTTTCCCTCATGTCTCCTTTCTGTGACGTATGACGACTTTGTGATATAGTGCGAAGTGAAATTCAGGCTCGGATGAAGAATTATCATCAGCGAAAGCAAATGTTGAAGGTTGCTCAGGAGCAACTTGAGCAGGATATTGAGGCTGAGTTCGACTTGAAAAATGAAGTTCATCATCGGCAGTTCGTATGACACTTGGTTTTGCAAAACATTAACTAACAGATAATGCATGCACAGAGTCCAACAAGCATCCATTCGTGCTCGTTTTGGTCCAACTCGTACCACACTCATTAGTATTCTTTCTTCGATCTACCCCATCGAACTCCTCTCACCACCCGACCTACTTTATACCATTCTGGACGTTCCCCTTCCCATACCTCTGTCATCTTCTGACCCTGCTCCGCCACTGATTCTGTCATCTCACAAAGATGTCAATGAGGACGTCGTCGCCACCGCTTTGGGCTACGCTGCTCAAGTGGTGCAACTCTTGTCAATGTACCTTGGCAAAAGCTTGGTGTATCCAGTGACATGCATAGGAAGTCGTAGTCTCATTCGTGACAACGTTTCTGCGATGGTCGGACCCCGTATGTAAGTTGAATTGACCGCCCTCTTGTTTTTTTTTTTTTAAAAAATACCCGAATTTAGGTTTCCTCTATATTCCAAAGGAGTTGATACCTACCGCTTCGAGTATGGAGTGTTTCTGCTGAATAAAGATATTGAAATGGTATGAAAAATTGATATTGACTTAATGTATCGACTCACACTGCCTAGCTTATGGCAGATAGAGATCTGCGAGCCTTGGACATGCGACACACTCTACCCAATTTGAAAAATCTTCTTCTAACATTGACTGACGGAGCGGGTGCCCTTTTAAGGTAGGCTATCAATTCCACTGTATTTCCGCCGTTAACCGTCTCTTCAGGCAATCAAGACCCCCTGGCTCTCCGATGTCTCTTGCTTCTGAATTGGAGCTAGCATCGAGACCAGAGTCTCCTGTCGATCCTAATACAACCACACCCAAAGTGTCTCATATGGCGGCCCTACAAGGAAGCATCCCATCAGCGAGTCGTTCCTCGACGCCCACAACGGCGCCCGATTCGTCAAAAAAACCGCGATCGTTCATTGCTTTCTCGCCGTTGACTGGTTTCCTGCGAGGCCGCTATCCGTCCTCGAGCCGAATATCAATGACAAGTCTGCCAGACACAGAAGAAGCTCAATCTAAAGAGTCGTCGGCTACTACATCGGTATCCGAGAATAATAGCGACGATGAAGATCGTAAAACAATATCTGGGTTTTCGTGCGGAGCTCAACAAGGACGGAAAGCTAATTCTCCTCCAGTGATCAGTAGGGTAGAAAAGTTGAGTGAAGGGTCCCATTCACCTGCACATTCAACACCACCATTGCCTGTTACCCCCATCGTCCGGTAAATATGGCGAACAATTTGCTGGAACGACTAGAATGCAGTACGTTCTGCTGAAGGCCTTTCTATGAGATTTACGTCGCCATCGGTACGCATTACTGAATGCGAAGTCCTAGACCAGGGCGACAGGGCCAGACCTCGTCTTGTCCTAGGCCATCCGAGTGCCACGGGCCCCTTACTCACAGGAACTCCATCAAATTCAGCATCAGCCCCTGTTGTTGCATGCGGACGATCATCTTAGTAAACTGTTTACGCTTTTGTACTTGGATGTACTTACATGCGGGATCTTTGAGCGTCGTCTGAGATCTGAAGTACCGCCATGAATAATACTTGCGGTTGAATATAGCGAAGAAAATGATTATAAACTGGATTTTGTGAAGATGTATATAGAAATTGGCACTTGTGTATCTTGATCGACAACAGGGTCGACGGTGCGACGGGTATAAAGCCGGGAAACAATGGGAAAATAATTTGAAGATCTACCCATGTAGCGTCCATGTTTCTCCGTAGAACTTGCCAACGCGTCAAGTGTACATTAAGATCATTCAAATTTGAAAATAGAAATTTGTTTCCGCTGCGATTGTGACCCTCAAAAAGCAAGGAATGCAGCGTGATACTGAAGGGCGCAGTTACGATAATCAGGCGGTGATTCGTTCGTATACATTCTGCAATGGAACAGCGCTCAGCTTTACTATGGTGGGGCCTCAAAATGTATGAGAGAAGGACAAGGAGTGGTAAAACATTTTTAAGGGTGGGGACGGGAGACCGGAAGTTGAAAATTTGAAGGGCATTGCCGATGGGATTAGAGTTCAGGGACCAACGGTAGCGTGGTCGGAGTGACCCATATATTTCACCAAAGGTCCACCTTGTCTACTATTCGACTTCTCTGTCAGACTGGAGTTGTTGTAAAAAGGTCGGCTCCCCGCCATCGTTCATCACGCTGTCTGACATCCAGTAGCCACCACTCCATTGTAACAACAGTCCTTTTTAGAACGGCTCAAAATCAGCTAGGTGCGTCAGTGATGGCTCGCTCTGCTCGTGCCATGAAACAGCCTTTGATTATGATCATTCATAAGGTATCCCTTGCGCATCTGTGTTCCGCTTCGTCTATTCCTTCTTTTCTGTCGTTCACCGTGCTGGAATAACTCAAAATGAATACCACGTTGGAAAATTCTATTACTACTAATAATCATCACCCTGCTTCCGGCGAAAGAAAGCAAAGTCCGCCCGCCTTTTTGGACCTTGCGGACTCCGTGAGTGTGATTCTTCTTCTGTCTATTAGTTATATCATGAACAAGAGCCAGGCTGCGAGGTTGGGAAGTAATATGCCTGATATGTCCGCGGTAAGGTAGCTCCTCTCAGACTCGAAATTTTTGTGCTGATAGTGGCCCAGCGAGTCGAGCTCAAGCGTCTCGAACATGAACGTCAGCGCCTTCTTCAACGCAAAATATTTGAAGACCAGATGCGGGCTCTAGAGCAACAGCAGGCAAAAGAACTCCTGAGCATTCCTTACGATCCAAATGGACCCAACGGCACTAGCATGCAACACCTAGCGGTTTCAGCTCCAACCACCCCTCCTCGCGTCAACGCAATTCTCAACGGAGAGGCACATGTTAATGGCCGCCTTGGTCGTGGGTACCTCCCTGTCGATGCAGAATCACTTTCCATAGCAGTTGGTTCCGCTGCAGATAAAAGGCGGTCGGTGACATACGCTCCCTCTGTCAATTTGTCGCCCGATACGCCGACCCATGGTGTCATGAATGGACAGAATTTCCCGCGGCCAGCGATTGCGAAGAGCATGCCTGCTAGCCGCCGTACGTCCGCGAGTAGCCAGGATGAAGAGCTAGCAACCCACATTCAAGGATTAACCATGTCCGGGGAGCGCTCCAACAGAGCGTCTCCCATTCTCACACCAGTTTCGGCCTCTATTCTGGCGAGAGGGAATACCCGCTTCAACGATGACCAGGCAGCGCTTTATGCCAGTACTTACAATGCCGGCATGATGCTGGATGAGCAATTGGATCAGGAAATGCACAGTGAGTGTCGGAAAAAAATCACCATGGATCCTCAGTCCAACGACAATGTAGATGCCATGCGCAACCTTCCCACCTCGGATGACGACAAATATCATGGTTCGTATGCAAACAAGGTAAAAGCGCATGAGCCTGCTTTTTTCCCTACGGATGCTGATATATTTGTCTAGGTGTCTACCTCTTCAGCAGCCCTCGATCTCGCTCATATCTCGCAGGCCTCTCCTCGTTCTCCTCGTTCTCACTTTCATGCTTTGGAAGTTCGAGAAAAATCTTCTTCAGAGTGGCCCCAATTCATTGGGGGTCCTCGTGGACCAGATGAGCTTAATTCGCGCGCAGAGAGGAGGACTGTAACGAATCCAAACGTGACCTTGTCCGCTCCCCCCGAAGATCACACTGGAGTCAATGGTATTCCTGCCTCAGCCACCCCTCTCCTTCAACAGTTATCGCAGGGTTCGAACCTTTCTCATGTGCCATCACCCAGTCCGCGACGAGGCTCGCCTCCGAGCTTACTTGACGGTATTTCTAGCACGGCTCGTTCTGTTCCGGGTACGCCTCTTGGCGTTCACGGTAATGCGAATCATTTAAAGGCTCAGGGTAGCCCGAACACTGCTGAGACACTTTTGCTGAATGCTCGGCTATCGGGTCATCATCAAATGAGTGAGACCGCCGGCAGCCCCAACGATTTGCAGGCCTCTTTATCCAGGCTGAATCAGCAACCATATGACAATTCTTCATTGGCATTCAGTTCTATGAAAGCTGGTGCCTTGGATGAGGTGTGTTTAACCTTAAGTTTCTTTCGCCTTTGCTCACCAGCCTTTACCAGCAACAATACGGTTTGGATTTCGGGGTCGACAGTGGATTGGATACTGGCCGTTACAATGCCTATAACTCCAATCATGGTACGGCTAACACTACAAGCGGCTCTACGGCACTCTATCATCACAATGGCTCTCGTTATGGTTTAGGATTACCTGGGCGCGCCAACTCTGGTGCAACGGATAATAAGATGAACGGCTTACACGGACCCAAGCACAAACGAGGAGATATGGATCGTGAATGTTAGTTATTTTTCCAGCATATATTGACTTTCGCTGATAACGTTGTCCAGTCAACCGCTTCGCAGGAACGCGCCTTGAAGAACTCAAGGGAGAGATTCCAGCCCTCTGTAAAGATCAACATGGCTGCCGGTATCTGCAGAAGAAATTAGAAGAAGGAAATCCTGACCATCGAGACATGATCTTCCTTGAGACCTTCAAACATTTTGCAGAGTTGATGACTGGTACGGACGTTTTATCATTATATAGAGAATAGTCGGTCAATTAATTCCTACAGATCCTTTCGGCAATTATCTTTGCCAGAAACTCCTCGAGTACTCCACGGATGAGCAGCGTAACCTTCTCTGCGAATCGGTAGCTCAGGACCTTGTGAACATCTCTTTGAATATGCATGGGACTCGTGCGGTTCAGAAGATGGTTGATTTCCTCTCGACGCGACGGCAGGCAAGTCCGCTTTTTGTCCTTCTTCATTCGTTGTCTTGAACGCTTTGCAGCAGGCCGACCATCGATACAACACTCAGATCCATTCCATTATCAGGGCGTTGAGCCTACATGTCGTAGTGCTTATCAAGGATTTGAATGGAAATCATGTCATTCAGAAATGCCTGAACAAGCTTGCCCCGGAGGACAATCAGGTACGTGCTTCGAGACCTTCGTTTATGACAGACGTTCAACAGCTTATATCCTCAGTTCATTTATAATGCTGTTGCCGCCAATTGTGTTGAAGTTGCTACTCATCGTCATGGGTGCTGTGTTCTTCAGAGATGTATTGATCATGCCTCTGATCATCAACGTGTCCAACTCGTGACTGAGATTACTTATAACGCTCTCAACCTCGTCCAGGATCCTTATGGAAACTATGTCTGTATTTCTGCTTCCATGTACGAAGCCGGACTTACCTTTGTACACAGGTCGTGCAATATATTCTCGACTTGAACGATAATCGTTTCAGTGACGCTGTAATTCGCCAATTTTCTGGCAATGTTTGCGCACTTTCTGTTCAAAAGTTTAGTTCTAACGTCATCGAGAAGGTTCGTTTAAGTTGCTGTACCTGATTTGAAATCTCACACAGTCTGTTAGTGTATTCGTGTCGCTGAACACAACACACGTAAGCTCCTTATCGAGGAGCTTCTGAATCGTACTCGTCTGGAGAAGTTGCTTCGTGACTCTTATGGAAATTATTGTGTTCAGGTTTGTAATCCATCCTTTCTCGTGTGACATTATTATTAACCACTACATAATGATGTTTAGACCGCTCTGGACTATGCTGAACCTGGACAGCGTGTACTTTTAGTGGATGGCATCCGCCCAATTCTTCCATTAATCCGTAACACACCATATGGCAAGCGCATTCAGAACAAGTTGCAACGCGAACACTTGGATAATTACGGAGGATATCATGCCCAGCCCACTATAGGTGGTCTCGGTCTTGGCAATCAAGGAGTGGGCGTTGCTCATGGTCACCACGGAGGAGGTCGTCATCCAAACCATCAATCCAATCCTCTGGCTGACATCTATGCTGGACAAAATGGTCTGTACTCCATGACGCAAGGTCCAGCATCTTTCAGTCAGCACCTTACCGGCTCCCAATTGCTGCAACCGCAGTCGATTGACGGTTATGTATTACAGAGCAACTCTAGCCACAACCAAAGCGGACTCTCTTCACTCTCTCACGGAGGCGGGTTCTCCGGTTCTCCTTTCGCTTTCGCAGGCACTGGTGTATCTGCTACTTCTCTGGCCGATCCTTACCAAAGGAACTTCCAGGGCTATGGAATGTAAATACAAGGCGATGTCCGGGTCACGCCACCCTCAAGAATCATTTCCAATATGGACTTATACTCTCTCTAATTACTCGACCCCGCGTCCGATACCTCCAAAATCTACTCTACCGCAGACCTCTCTTGAATCGTTTCATCTCATGCTCGTCTTTTTCCTCGACCATGACGTATTATCTAACCCATCGGCGCTCACAACCCGAATATATATTTCGTACGCACACAACACCGTCCTCCCGCATTGTATTCTGCAACCGGCATCTTCATACTACCATTGCTTTTCCTGCTTTCCTGTCACAACCACTTTTTATTTGCCCGCTACTCATTTGTACAGGTTATTTCTCAAGCACCTAACTCGGTTGTCTGTCTTATAGTATCCCCCTTGCAGCACTATTTGTCTGTCATTTTGTAGTTGTTCAAACTGAAGCTGTAATAAAGTCAATCGATAATTAGAACTGCGGATTCAATCATAACATAGATCAATTGACATGTAGTTGTAACCGCCGGGGGAAAGGAGCTTGAATGGGAAACAAAGTCATTCGATAGTTCCAAGACAAATTACAACAAGTAACTGGATATTATCAGAACTAAACCCAATTGGTAATGAGAGATACGAATTCAATCATATATAGAATGTAGAATCGATTTGACACGTAGCTCGAACAACACAGAAGGGAAAGATTCATGACCGACGGACAACATCACACAATCCGTTTGATATCAAAACGATGATGAAACTTCCCGACGGCGCCCAATGTTTAACAAGCACAATGACACTCGCATTAAGCACGTTACAGTCTCAAGTTCTCACACGCACACGCACACAGGGTCAATAGTTCCCA
Source organism: Termitomyces sp. DKA64 (assembly GCA_017657295.1). NCBI lineage: Eukaryota > Fungi > Basidiomycota > Agaricomycetes > Agaricales > Lyophyllaceae > Termitomyces > Termitomyces sp. DKA64. The sequence goes on from JAGGAV010007789.1 coordinate 69,493, forward strand.
AAGTTGGAATCGTCTTGACATAACATAACTTCCATAACAAAGGGTCTGCTTAATGTGGAGGACAGGATAATGCAACAGGACGTGACATGCGATGATATTTGTTCACCGGTTCTGAAAGAGGTTGTAATGTCATCATGCAGAAAGAAAAGGTATTTCGGGGCTACACACCTTCGAAAAACCTATAGCAGACGCCTTCTCACGGAAGCATTGACGGCAGAGATCGAGGCCATATTTGCGGACAAGACCAGCCTGGTGAGCGCAGAGCCGGCTATAATTGAGAAACAGACAGCTCTCATTGAGACAGGTTTCACACAAGAGGGAATAGCAACCCACCATTGACGGCTGCCTTTTCCGAACTTTCTAGGGCGAGAGAACCAAACAGCGTCGTGTGTCATTTTGAAAGAAAAATTTCTTGGATGGCCTGAGGGTTAATAAGTCGGACAGAGCAGAGTCTTAAATTCGATGCTCACTACGTTGGCTACGGCGATTTTTGACGACGGCCACAGTTCTTGCGATCGAAAATCGAGCGCATGCCGCTTATGTAAACTGTATAGTACTCAAATTAGAGTTTGATCTCCGATTAATTAGCACAGATAGAATCTCTCAATTTAAGTTTCAAAAAGATCGACGCGGAAGGAGAAAAGATAAAACACGTCCAATACACATGTAAAGTGGAGGTGACCAGAGAAACCATTAGCCCACCGCGAGGGTCGAACTCGCAGCCTTCAGATCAACCCGCATAAGAGTCTGACGCTCTATCCGATTGAGCTAGGCGGGCGCTGTTAAGTAGTGTACCCATATTTATGGAGATTCCAAGATTGAAATGCTCATAATTTCCAGTTCTACTCATTCATAGCTGCTTATATGAGCACTTTCATCATCACCGTCCGCCGTATTATCCCGGTTTGTTTGGCGCCCGCGGCGGACATCTCAGAATTGACCTCGATCTTCACGTTAGCATACCTGGACGACGTGTGTACAACAATGGCCCCCGACTGTCTGTGCGTGGATCCTAATCGTTTTCGATGATCTGCAACCCGATGCTACAATATTCATCTGGCCATTATTCACTTACCATATCGTGCCGTAAATATATTGATCAATTATGGCTTATTATATCCTATAGTCGATTTACACAACCCTCTACGCTCTAATTACTAAGTTGTGTCGCCCCTCACCAGGAGATAGGTACAGTATGTTTGTAGAGCTATTTCAATCGGTGACGAAATGTTGCATAATCGATACAAAAGTACGAACAAAGCAATCTACATTTGTAACATGGTATCTACTAAACAGAAGAAAGGTAGAAACGATTAAGAGTATGATCATCGATGTAGGAGATTGATATGACTACATACACTAGAATCACAAAATTTTACAATAAAGTTAGTTTTGATGGTCTATAGATCAGCCTATTGCTAACTCAATGGGAAGAGGTACATTTTCCACCGGGCGCCATCCACCAGATTTTAGCCAATGAGGTTGACAGAATTAATGGTGGTCGTCAATGTCTCAATCTCAGCATCCTGCTCAGAGTTTTCAGCATGCTGTTCAGAGTCGGAATCATGAATGACATAGACGACGCGATCAGTCGAGGGATTCGGTTTGGAGGACATAGACACGTCAGTAAGAATTTTTCGAGCGAGCGAGTGCGGCGAATCTGCAAATCGCACAAATAACAAAGAACTTTGATTTCGGGCGAATGATATCTACCTTGAGGTTTGGCTGCCGCCAACTTGCTCGTCTTTGGCGTTTTTGTATTCCTTGGGGCCCGAGTCTCAAAGAGGGCGACAAGCCTCCCTTCTCTACATGCGCCGCAAACTATAGAAAAGCCACTCCTAATTTATCATGAAGTTGCTATTCGAAAAAACTGTAGCTCACCAACTTTGGTGACGTCAATAGATTTGCTGTGACGGCCATAACTATGTAGTATGGTTAACAACACATTATTAATAAAATGATGGGTTGGTAATTTCCATTTACATTTTTGAACACTGCAAGCATTCTGGAATCCAGTACTCTTAGCGACAGAGTACTGGAAGCATTGGAAATCACCTACTCCAATTAAATTTGAAGCCTATCTCGTAGTTATGCTTGGTCTAGGTGTGTGAGGGTTGCCGGAAATGTGGTGAAAATACGAAAAGAACTCTGAACTTACAGTAATTTCAATTTCAGGACATGCACGCATGATTTTATTCGACCTAGGAAGGGAACGTTAGCACTGCTTCTAGCCAGTCTCGTCGAAGGAGAGGAGTAACCAAGCTTTGAAAATACTACCATGAACTTCCTTCGGGCTAGCATCAATAATCCACGATGCTAGATGACACATCTCATGAGAGAGTGTGTTTCGAATCCTCTCTGGAACGAATTTTAAGAAGATGTGAAACATCAAACAAGTAGTGTATACCATCGCAGTCCAAGATCTTCTCTGCAAGTTCTATTTCGGCAGTCTGAACACCATCTCGTGACCTGTCAGTAACTAAGTCCTCGCAATTAAAACTCCATACAAATAATCAGTACCGGTGCCATTTAGCTCTTCCGGCTGTGGTCAGTAGCCGTTTGCTCCAGTTGAGCTTTGTTTCTTTGGGTAATTTGTCCTCGAAGACAGAGCGATTGAGTTCTTCAAATAAATTTTGAGCATAATTCACCCGCCGCTCTTGCTCGGCGAGAGCTCGTGCTCTCTTGCTGAGGCGAGGCGTTCCCTTACTTTTCGGACCGCGAGTTTTAGCAGTGAGTATTGGTGTTACAGGAATCAAAGGGACGTCAATTGAACGAGGGGAGGCCTCTTCTGAATGACTAGTCTCCCTATCCAAGGTGAGTAACTGTTCCCTATCGCTGATCAAGTCTGGGAGTTGCCTCAAAGATACAGACGATGTTTTGGAGGGTGGCAGTCGTAGAGGTTTCTTGGCATTTCTTGGCTCGTCTCTAAATGAATTATTAGACTCTGATTCAAAAAAAAAAAAAAGAGTATCAGCGCTTACAGCACGAGTATAGAATCGTCGTTCCCGGGATCATCCTCTCTGTCAGAATCAAATGATTCTTGTTCACTTAAGATCGATGTTCCGTCTTTTCTCTTTGATAATCCTATTTTTCTTGAAGCTAGCCGCTCAGGGGAGCTGTCAGAGAGTTCAATAATCTCTGAGGCGCGTGTGACATCCTCTTCGGCGTCACTTTCTTCAGAGCCAGAGCTCTCGATCACCCTTCTTGGGGCACGATATAATCTCCTCAACATAGCAATCGTCCGGAAACTTGATTTTTCTTTACAGTCCCGTAAAAGCGCGTCTCGACATTCATGTGGACTCTCGTGAATCGCGGGCCTTTTGAAATTGACACTAGATTTTTGGTTTGTGGGCCCAGAACCTGGAATTGACAAGAAAGGGTCATGGAAGGTCTCGCTTTCGTTTCCACTCGATCTCAAGTCAGGAAAAGCCAGTCACTGGCAGACACATGTACGTACTTGTCCTCGTCTGACGATATCTCGATGACTTCGTCTAGGTCCAAGCGTTTCCTAGAGGGAGTACGTTATATTACGACGAAAGAGTTGCATCGGGAGAAGGAACCTTCTATCATCTTCACTATCAGGGATGACTTCTCCAGCTAAGGGACCATCTCGCTTTAGCAAACTTGCTTTTGCTGTAACTGGACTCTTTCGACATTGTGCGTCTTGTCCAATGGCCTGTGACAGAGAATCAGACACGGTAGACATGTGAAATTAATGATGACACAGGAAAAAACTGGGCTATTCCCCTTCGCAAGGGCTCAAATTCGATGCAAGCGTAAACCCGTCGCAGTGTGAAAGCGAACTTGGTGAATTTGTGGCCATGTGACTGACGCGTTCCTTGCAAATGGTGGCTGTGTCAACGCCATCTTCAAACGTGATCGCGTTAGTCCAAAAGGAGCATCCGAGTCATCGTGAGTGCAGCACATGTAGGTAACGAGCTGATTGGTAGAGGATCTTCAACCCCAAATCATTATGCAAGAATTCGGTCATGATACCAAGAAACTCAATGAAAGGAAGTTAGAGTTGGTATGTTGTTCTTCCAATCTGTGTAACAGATGCCTTATTTGACTTTTTCGCATATACAGACAAGGATATGTACTGTAATGTGGATGCATTGTCAACCAGTAGCAGAAATCGAACGCAAGAAATGTACCAGAGACCTCTACGATGCTCTTCTTCAGCTGGTCATCTATCTGAGACAAATGCTTATGGAACAGCTGGATAGGCGCTTCACGTTCGGCCTTATCCTTATCCAGGATGAACTGTTCGTGGTCTACTGTCGACGCTTGAGAATACTTGTTACACAACAGACCATCAACATTCATCGGGCAAGTAACAATCCAGTTTGCACTTCAGGATCAGAGCTTGAATTGGACATGCTTTGTTCACAGGAATCAAACAAGTTCCATTCACATAATAGGTGGTCTTGTTCAAATTAAAGCATGGCAACTCGGGAGGGACACTTCCTTTCAAATATATGATCGCATCCACGACTGTGGAATGACTTCGTAAGAGGTCAATCTAGACTTTGAATATCCATTTTACAGGGACCACGATCAGACCCAGTGGATTCTGGAGGTTCCAAAAAGGCCGAGACTCAGACAAACACAATCAACAGAAGACATGACTGAGAAGTATCTGTCTGTAGCTATTATATCAGCGGTCTTCCGAAAATTGTGGACGTGCAACATTAGTTTTTGAAGTTCTCAAATTTATGACCGGCCCAAAGGAGGTAAGCTACAAATTTGTCAATGCCCATGGTATTGACAAGTTAAATTGTACTTATTGTTTGTGTTCAAACGATACTGGCGGCCTGCCCATGAGACATGGAAATATCGCGGAAGGCCCAGTCACACCCATCCGAAGGACTTTTCTATGAAAATATTGCCAAGGCAGAGATAAGGCAGAAGGAGATACAAAACCACCCAGAGTAATTTCAGAGGGGGACCACGAACTTCCCTCATTCTCATTTAACACTAGTATGGCGCTTTTGGATAGCACACTCTCACCGCGTCGAGACGATTGGAAAATCGAGAGCAGAGATTGTCCCCCAACAAAATCAGTTCGTCGTGGCCACTGTCAAACTTCGAGACGAATCAGGTCATTGCAGAGCTTCCCCTATTTTGTCAGCTCAACGATCAATTCAGAGATGCATATTCTGAGTTGCTTCGTATTTCTCGGCGGACAAGCCAATTGACCGCATCTACACAGATGTCCTCATGCTCCTTGATACACTAATCCAATACTTTTGTGACCTCCCTGAACTACTACGCTACATGCTGGGTGGGATTGATGGTGTGTTCATTTGACAGTTCAATTTTTATTAACGAATTATCTTCTACCATAGATCTCGGACTGACTGTCAGACTGGGCATTGTTCATCGAGATGTCAGCGTGGGCAATCTTCTCATTATGGAACCCTCAGGGCAAGAAAAAACATTTTGGAAACCATCCGAGAGGCCATACGTCTCATGGAAAGCAGCGATCAGGTATGTACTTGATTTTAGAAAGAATTACCACAGGGTACCTCGCGACAGAGACCGCCTCAATCGGCTCTCGGTTTCCCTGCAGGACCTTGGTTGGGTATACCAAGTGAGTTCCGAAATATTTGATTAATAATTTGGCATTTAACTCCTCCATAGGAAGAACAAGTTAGAGATTGGTCTTGTTGAGGTGGAGACATGTCCAACCGACGGACATATCGGACTTCCCTATTTTCGGATTTACCTCTTTCGGTGGCGCCAGCCACAACATACCGATCGGTATTTACCAGTCTTTGTTTCTCTTTTTTTCGTATATTTTCCTATAGACATAAACAGAACACCCTCAGTCGACTACATTACCGTGAGTGACTGAGGGTGATTTTTCTCCATATTTTTACCTACCGACACCATACTTACCCATACCTGTAGCTCAATACTTGTTGTATTCTACAGGTAATATAA